>JAODAL010025260.1:0-58963 GCA_025379985.1 Phyllomedusa bahiana
CCCCAATTTAAACACCAACAGTTACTACAAATTCCTTTTCCCAAAATTAAACTAAAAGGGTGGACTTTGAAGAAAAAATTCCGCCCCAGTGCAGTACAGCTTTTTAAAAAGTTAATGGTAAAAAAAGGGGGTTTTTTTTCCCCAAGAAATCCCAAAAATTTACTAAAAAAATTTTGTACCCAAATTTAAGTACAAGGGCTTTTTTGAAAAAAAGGGGGCTGTACCATTCAATACATTTTTTAAAAAAGTTACACGATGAGAAATTGCTTTTTTGCACAATGACACACGAGAACGTTCTAGAAAATTTCTGAATCAAAATTGGCATACAACCTATTGAAAAAAAACGGGCCCAAAAAAAAGGTACATTTTCACCTCAGGTGCGAGGTGTGCGGGCCCCAAAAAGTGGAAAAAAATTGCCATTTCAATGCAGGTTCAAAGCAGAGCCGGGGCTCCAATATGCACCCTCCTTTCCCAAAGCCCTTTCTGTTGCCCTCTCTCCCTCCCCCCTCCACCCGGGGCGGCTTGACAGCACTAGAGCTTCTTTAAGTCTCTGCAAAACAAAATAAAAAAACCTGAAATTCTCAAAATTACTATATTTAATTTTCATGCTAAAAGCATATTTTGTCTTAGGAATAAAGAAAAAACTGTGTTCGGCTGGGCTGTATGAGAGACACGCAGAAAAACGTCTTGCTCAAATGTTAGACCTGAAACCATGCAAACAGGAAACGCGGTCTATGCAAAAAAAGGGTCATGACGTCCACCCCCCTCACCCTGCCTAGCTCTAAGCTGATTTGCTGGTGCCAAAATGACAGGAAAAGCGAAAATGGCCAATAGTAATAGTTTATTGTAAGTTTTCTCACCAAAAATTTCGCGTGATCGGAAATTTCCGATCAGCCAAAAAATCATGCCATTTCAACTTTGTCGATTTTAATCCAATACCTAAAAAAAAATATTCCCCAGGAAAAAATTGGTTCTAAAAAAGCTGTTAATCAAAATTTTTCCGGGACGGAGTGCCGGGGGTTTGTTAAAAACCCCCGGGGCATGAAGGGGAAGGATTCCTTATTTTTTGGTTCCCGGGTTCTTTCTTTTTAAAAGAATTTGAGAGGGGAAAGGTGATATTTTGGTTTACAGATAAAAAAGGGATTTTAAATTTTTATGAAAAAGTGTCTAGTAGGAAAAAAAAAAAGAAATTACTATAGAGGTAAGAAAAATGCGTAAAAGAATTTGGGGAAACTTAAAAACGGGGAAAAACCTTTTAAGTTTTCTAGCATATTTGGAAAATTTTAAAAAAAAAAATTAATTAAAAAAAATTTAATTCAGAGAAATATGAAGGAACAAGAAAAAATCATAAAATGAGGGGGGAAAAGGAGATAATGGGGGCGGGAAGAGGCAAGGAGATGGGGGCATAACAGACTTTGGGGCCCCCGGGAGGGCCCTGGTGAGCCCTTGGGGGCCCCCTCTCAAAAGGGGGTTAAGATTCCCCCGCTGCAGAGGGAAGTGGAGGGAATTGGTATTGGTGACTTTAGGGGATCTAATGGGGGGAATCTCCCGTAAACCTTCAAGGTTTTCCCCAGGGGAAAACACTTCCCAAAGGGAAGGGAGGAGGAAGAAAAAAAGGAAAAAAAAATTTGCGGGACCTTTCCAAAAAGGTTTGGTTTTGGTAATCCTTTCCCAGGAAAAATTTTTAATTTCCCAAACAGGAGGGAGGGGTTGAGGTGGGAAAGGACTTGAGAAAGAGGGCAACGGGGGTTCAAGATGGGGGTAGCCACATAAAAAACCCCTGGCCCAAGCATGTTTCCCCCCCACTTCATATTTTTAATGCCCAAAGGGAAATGCTGGCCCCAAAAAAGGAAAGGGTGAAAGGGGTTTTCCAAAAAGGAAAGTCATAAAAATGCGGGTAAAAAATGGGGGAAAAAAAGTTGGTGAAAAAAGGGGGGAAAATTTTTTATAGTAAGAATATGGATAAAAAATTTTTGGTGGATAAAAATGGGGGTGAAAAGGGGGGAAAAAATGTTGGTGAACATTTTAAGGGGAAAAGGATAATTTGAAGGATGAACAAAGGAGGAATGATTAGAGGGGATTTGCCCGAATATGGTACTGGTACTAGGGAAAGGAGTGCTCTCCTTGGATGGGAGGGAAAAAAAAGGAATGAAAGAATAGAATAGAAAGAATAGAAAAACCAGCTCCACTTTCTGGAGGCCCTCAAAAAAAGTCGCCAATCGGGCCCACCATAGGGGGGTAGGGAGATAACACATCTTTTTTGGAAAGAGACAGGGGTTTTTGGGCCTTTAAAGGGAGCAAAGAACAGGGGGGAAAAATTTCCGGGAAATTTCCAAAACTAGCGGGGTGGGGCCTAGGAAAAATTTGGGGCCCCCATCTCAGGGATAGGCAAAAAGAAAGGGGCCCGCAAAGATCTAAAGTGGGGGAAGCTCCTTCTTGGGTTTGAATTTGGGCTGACACCCCTTTTGCCCTGATACACCCCCTACGGGGTACCACTGTATAAGTGTTCCCCCAAACTTCCTTTTATCCTGTTATGACCCAAAATTCCCGAGGGGGTGCCCAATGCAAAAATTCCGAAAAAAAGATTTTAAGGGGTGCCCTTTCAAAACCAAGTAAAATCCCCTCTTTTAGGGTTGCCCATCTATAAGCAGATAGGGAAAAAGGTCGTCTTTTTCCCCAAACCCAAAAAACGGGGATGGATAGGGGAATCTGGTCATGGCCCCATTATATCAAAATTAAAGGTTACCGGGTTAAACCCCCCACTCATATTCCAACTTTCACCTTCCAAGGCAGAGGCAAAATTTTTGGTCAATTACCAAGGGCACCAAAGCTCTGTCACAGGTGTGGCGATCCCAAACAGGGCAGTTGTGTGTGCGCTGTTTAAAAATAGGCCATCTAGCCACATCCTCTGACAGAGTTCGCTGTCACCTGTGTGGTGACTTTGGTCAACCCTTTAGCCAATGCCTTTGCTCCTTCGTTTAAACCAAAGCGTGGTCCTCAGGGAAGATGAGAAAAGAAAAAGGGGACCAAGGGCGTAAGGGGAAGAGAGAAAGGGGGGAATAACAAAGGTGGGGTGGTAGAGCTGATAAATGAGGAAAAACAAAACAACACACAGAAAGCCTTTTTGAACCTGGGCACATGAAGGGAGGCAGGTGGGTTTCCCCTAGCCCCCAAGGGAAGGGATCTCTGACTTTAAAAGACAAAAACAACCCCCCAAAAAGGGAAATCGGGTTTTGAGGCCCTGGGGGAGAGCGACAAAAGCGGAAGAACCAGGAGGATGGGGAAGAGGATAAGTTTGCCCCCCCCCTGAAAGTTTAAAAAATCACACAGGGAGCGAAAAAAGGGGGGTGTAAAAGAAATGGGGGAGCATTTCCCAAAAAGCAGAGTGCGGAAGGGGAATAAGGGGTAACTCCCTTTCACTAGAGTGGGATCATTCTACTCCCTTGTTAATGGGAAAGGTTCCGCACACCTAGGTTAATAAGTTAGTGGGTGAAATTTCGTAAGAAAGGGGACAAACCCCCTAATACTGAAAAAATAGAAAACCACTGCACACTTTGTGGGGGAAAATTTCATACAAAAAAAAAATTTTAATTCAAAAAATTTAACCCGGACCCGAAGAATAGATATATACACTCAATAAATGCATCTTTTTTACACTTATCACAATTGAGGAATAAGTGAATTGAGATGTCGATTTATACGAGGGTTCGGCTTCCCAAGCCTTTTATCAAATTTAACATTTGTAAAGTAAGGATACAAAAGTAAGTAAAATTGTTCCAAATTTATACCAAAAGGGGAGTGAAAATGGAAGCTGGGGAAAGAAAGGAGGGAATAAAAGGAAAAAGGAAAAAAAGACAAAAAAAGAAAAAAGAAGAAGGGAAAAAGTCAAAAAATATAGAGGGACAAAGTTGAGAAAATATATAAGGAATGGCATTTACCCAGGTTCATGAGGACACCCAGGGTACAAAAATTTTTCCCTTTAAAAGTAAATATTTTTGGGCATTACCGTTGGCATTTTTTTTTTACCAAATTACTAAACAAAAATCCCCAATAAACTTTTTGTTTTTTTTATTACTATGGGGGTTATATTTCATCATATCCCCTTTTTTCCTTTTTTTCCAGAGAAAAAAAATACCCCCAGAAAGTGGAAATTTCCTATACCAGTCACCCTTCCTTTTTCCCCCAATTCCTTCGGGTCCCAAATTTTGGATTCTTTTTTCTTTCTTTTCTTTTCTACATCAAATTCTTATTTGCCCCCCTTTCTTTCATTGAACCCCTGTTTTCTTTTAACCGTTGTGTCTGGGTGTTTTTTCCCAATTAGCCCCGTAGTCTATAAAGGGGGATTCTTGGCCCCGGGGCAAAAGGGAAAATCTGCCCCACGGGGCCCTTTTTCCCTTTCCTTACCATCACCTCCGTTTTTAAAAGTGCAATCCCCGGCTTTAAACTGCGCATGAAACCGGGGGTTCTATTTAAGGGCCCGCCCGCATCCGGCTCCCAAAACCCGCCCCTTCATCACCCTCCCTTTGGACATCCTGTCCATACAATTCTCCATAAGGTGACTTTATCCTCTTCTAGGCAGTTTTCCCTTTAAATTTTCCCTCCAACTGCTCCATATATTTATAGTGTCTTTCTTCCATAGTGCATCATTATTTTGAGTTCCCCAAATTCCCAGTAAATATAAACACCTCAATTTTTCTGGTAAGCAACTCAATGGGTTTCCAATCTTTCCCCCGCCAAAATTTTTTTATTTTGTTTTTTATTTCACTGACTCCGTTTCTTTCCCGGCCACTTTTGCCCTTTTCATACGACCTATGCCCTTCAGGCTTTCTCTTTATACTATGATTTACTCACGTAGGTAAGTTTTTCTGCATTTCCCCCATACTTAATTATTCCCCCCTCTCCTTCCTCCCTTTTTTATTCTTCTTCATTCATTTTTATCCTTTTTTTAATTTTTCTTTAATATATTGTGTTCCTTTCCACCAAAGCCCTTTATCATTTTTCCTTATAAAATTTTTCTCAATTTTGGGTCCCTCAAATTTTTTTTTGGACTTTTGTTCCTTTTTCTTTTGTCTTTTTTTTGTTTTTTTTTCCTTTTTTTTTTCCCCCCCTTTTTTTCCCCCCCGGGTTTTTCCATTTTTCCCCCACTCCTTTTGTATATACCACTGGGAAACCCAAAAATATTTACTCTGTACCTTTTACTTGACAAATTGTATTTGGGAAAAAAGGGCTTGAACGCCAAAACCCGTGTATAATTTAACATCAAAATTTTCCCTTTTTCCTCAATTGTCATAAGTGTAAAAAACATACATTTATTGAGTGTATATATCTATTCTTTTGATCCGAGCTTCACTATTTTGAATAAATTTATAATTTGCAAGAAATTTTTCCCCACAAGGGGTTTCAGTGGTTCTCTATTTTTTTATTCTACCCCCCCTTTTAACCCTTTTGGTTTAGATACCATTGGGAAAGGGAAAGGGAAGTTAAAACCCCTCACTATGACCGGGCCCAAAAGTACCCAATCCTCCGGTACCTTCAGGCCCCTCTGATATGAGGGGAAAATGGGGGAAGATGAAGACGGTGTATGGGAAGGAAGGGAGGATAGGCCTTCAGAGAGTGGTGCTCTCACCCCTGGAAATCCCAGAGGTAGCAAAAAAAACCCAAAAAAACCCAAAGGGGTAAGGGAGGCGGAAAAACTGAGTGGGGGGGAAAAAAACCAAAAAACATGTGGGAAAGGGTACAGCACTGTAAATTTTTAAAATATCCCAATGGTTTTAAAATGGGGGGGAAACCCCCAAAATCGGGTGGGGGGGGAGGAAAAGTGGCAAAGGTAAAAAGTAGGTTGTTGAGCCCAATCGACCATGATGGCAGCCCCAACCCCGCTAACGCTGGCAAGCATCAATGTTGCCAGTTAAATCAGATTTGGGCAATATATGGGGCCCTTTTATTTTTCCTCAAAAATGAGTTGAAGAGGACATTTTATTTTTTCAAGAGACCAGGCTAACAGACTTCTCGGCCGTAAGGAATGCAAGAGGAGAGTGAAGGGCTGGCCCTTTCTATTGTCTCTTGTGGCCCTATACTGGGGTGGTGTCCCTTTTTAAAACCCCCAAACCCAAAGGGTTTAATGCCCGATTTGGGTTTATCAAACTTGAAATGGGGGGAAGGGTCTTATCCTGGATGGGTTTTCCATGAAAGGGGGAAAAAATAAGCCCCTGGGACAGAAATCTCTTTTTTTTGGAAAGGGTTAAGCCTTTCCCATTCCCACAACATGTCATCTTTGGGGGGGATTTTTAAAACTGCAAAATAAGATGGGGGAATTTTCAAAAATTTTTATTGGCGAGTCAAATTTGGGCCCAATTTTCCCCCAAAATTCTTTGTTTTCCCAATTACCCTTTAAAAGAAAACGCGTTAAAAAGCAACTATTTCCTTGGGTGAAAAGAGCCTGCAGGGTGCGAAAAACGTTGTGCCCGCTTAAAATGGGAGGGGGAGCTTTGGGTTTTGGTCCTCATACAATGTTGGTTTTTTTTTGTATGACACGCAAATGACTGCCGCCGCTCTTAGAAAACGCTTCCCAACCAAAATTTTCCCCGGGGACTTAAGGGGGGCAAAACTGAACCCAAAAAAACCCAAAACCCGGGAAAGTACCTGAAAAAAGGGCATGGGCCCGTGAAAGTTTTGGAAAAAAAACAAAACTGAAGCTCAGGTGGCAAATTAGTTACCCAAGTTTGGAGGGACCCGGGGGCAGCCACAGCAAACATGAGGGCAAGCAGTGGCCCCAATGACAATTTTGGAGGTGGCAAAACACGAGGGAAACCACAGAGGGGGCACAAGATGGAACTGGAAACGGGGAAAGGACAACTGCCCCGGGGGAAGGCCCCGTAATTGGAAGGTTCCAAGGCATTGGGTCCCCAAAAAATGAAACATTTTTGGAGGGGCAAAACAGTATTTTGGCCACCCAAATGGCACAATAAAAACAAGGGGGGGTGGGGAGGTCCCCCGGGAAAAAGCCCAGGGCCCAAGGGCCCAAAAAAAGGGAAAAGGGGGGTCAGGCAGGTTTGGCAACGGAAAAGGAAATTCTGGAGCGGGAAAAAAAGTATTAGGGGCCCCAGATGGCACAATCACAAAAGTGTAAAGGGCCCCCGGGGGGCAGCCGTATGAGGTCAGGCCCTGGGCCCAATGCATTCGGGGGCGGCAAAAAAAAATTAGGCCCCCAGAGTTGGGACAATGGGTACCCGTGTGGAGGGCCGACAGCAGCAGCATTAGATCCCGGCATGGCACAATGACATTCTTTTGGAAAGGGGGCAAAACAGGGATTAGGGGACGAGTGGCACAACAAACGTATGGAGGTCACGACAGCAGCAGCATGGATCAGGGAGTGGCACAATGACATTCCCGGAGGGGGCAAAAAAAGAGGGAAACCAAGAGGGGGGCACAAAAGACAGAGAGCCGAAAGGGCACGGCGGCACAGCATGAGGTCAGGGAAGGGGGCACAAAAGACACATGTGGGGGGACTGGCAGCACCACACCCGCAAACATGAAAGGGCAGACATTTGGGACAAAAGACACCAGTGTAGATTCACGGGGAACAGCAAAAAGCAGCATAGCAAGAGGCATAGAAATGGGGACAATGACAGAGTGTTAAGGGGGGGGTGGCAATAAAAGTTTTCCCCGGGAAAAGGTGGTGGGGCAGATTGGGGGAAACTGGCCCGCAGATGTGTGGCATCAGGTGGGGGGGGCATCAAGAATAAATGGGCCCGGGGGGCAGTAGTTTGAACCCCCGACTTTTACCCTAAGGCATTGGTTTTGTTGGAAAACCCCGGGCCCAAACCACACCTGATTCATCTTGAAAAAAGGTCAAATCGTTTTCCCCATTTCCCGGGGGCAAGCGGGGTTTTCCTTGGGGGAACGATGGCCCCCGCCCCACTGAACACCCGCTCTATGCCCCCACACTTTGGCCGGGGCCGGACACTTCTCCCCTCAAACCCCGGCAAGTTTCGGCCCACACATCCGTTTTTGGGTGCCCATTTGTCCGCCGGGGTCTTCTAACTGAGGTTTGGCCCCCAAGTGCTTCCCAAGTAGGCCCACAACCTGTTTTTTCAGGACTTCTCCCGGTCCTCTGGGCTGCTGGCCCACTGCCCTCCTCCCCCGGGGGGTGAAGGAAGCTGCTCAAACAGTACCCCCCAGACTTTGGTTTTACGGGTGGAACTGGTAAATGGGTTCAAAACCCCCCACCTTCCCCCCCGCACCCGGCCCGTAAATACGGAGGCCCGAGGGAACCCCCCCCCGGGCAGACCCATTAAGGGGGGGGAAAGATGCCGCCCCATAGGGCGCGGGCCAACTTAAACGGAGGATTTTCCCCATTTATTTTTATTTTTCTTTTCCCCCCAAAAGGCTGGGAAAAAAGGGTCCCATTTTTGGGGCCGGGAGCAGGGTCCAATAAGGGGGGAAACCAGAAGTCATCCCTCTGCCGGATGCTGACTATTCGGGGGTCACTTAGCCAGGCAAATAAGATGGGTGCGGGCCAAACCGCAAAAAGTTGGGCCCGAGGGGGTCCCCCCGGGCCCCCATTTCCACTATATCTGGCCCCCGGGGCTTGGGGGTCTTTCCCGCCTCGTCTTTTCCCCTCTCCATCCACCCCTCCGCTGCCCCTGCCCCTCCCTCTTTGTCAACCCGGGTAGAAAAATCCATCATTTTCACCCAGACAATTTCTTTTTGCTCCAATGTCCTCCTCCCCCTCCTTCCTTTCCCCACGGACTCAAGTTGGGCCAAAGAGAAAGTAGTCCGCCACTCTCCCGGGCCCCTGCCCAAACAGAAATTTTTTTTAACAAACTTTCCAGGACATGAAGCAGTGGGAAAGAAGTTAATTTTCCCCCTAGTCCCGGGGCTGAAAAAATAACCCTCGCCCCCCCCCCGATGGCCTCAAAAACGGCCTGTCAAAAGCATGGGGCTTTCCCCTGGGTGACATCAAAAATTTCACAGGGGGTACTTCCCGTCTGCCTGGGAAAAAAAAATCTTTTAATGGCCCTTTCTCTGTTCATAAAAGTCGGGCCAACATGTGCAGGGCTTTGGGAAATTTCCCGCGGGGGAAAAAAAATCGCAAAAAAAAGATTTTGGTTTTGGGGGGGGGCCGTTCTGCCCCTGCAAACTCGAGGAGGGGGGTTTTCCCCTTTGTTTCGAATTGATAAAGTGCTGCACAGTTTTTTCCTGGCCATTTTTAGAAAGTTCTGAAGATCGGTGGAAGAAAATCCGGAACCTTTTCAAAAACCAGATTGAACACGGGGCCATGCAGGGGCTGGACCATCCCCCTCGGGGAGGGGCCCGGGCACCCCAAATTCCTCCCTTTCCTCACCAAAGGTTTCCGATTTGCAGTTGGGCGCGGAGAAAGCCACACATTTGATTTTTTGCTGCATGACGCGGTGCAGTTCCTCCCCCTTTGTGACTTTGTTCGCCGGGGCAAAACAGGTGAAAAACTGCGTGACACCCCCTGGCCCTACACATGTGGTATGATGGGCATACTTTTTGGAGGCTGAATGGTTTTTGGGGTTTGGGGGAGGGGGGAGGCGGACATTGGCCAGGGCAGCAGTTTGACAACGTGGGGGAGAAAGGGGGCGTCCCCGTCCAAGTTGTTTGGTGTGCCTGGGCTGGAAGCCAATTTTACCCAGTGGGCCGTAAAAGGGCATGTACTGGCCCTGACCGTAGTTCAGGGTCCAGAAGTTCCCCCCTGCTGGGCCCTGTACCTTGGAACAAACCGAAAACTCAAGGCTGACCCACCTTTTGTTCTAAAATATTTTTTGAAGTGCTGGGTACCCTTTCCTTTTTGGAAAAGAAATTAAAGGCTTGGAACTCTCCATCCGGGGGCCCGGACAAGCCATTAGTTCCCCTAAAGGTGCAGAGTCCACCATTTGGGAAAAGGGGGGGACGCAGTACCAACAACCTTTGGGCAGGGGGCAAAAGGTCACTGCTGCACCTTAGGGTGGTTGGGCGGGATACTGTTTTTTCTTTTCAATCGCCTCGGGTGAACGACTGCTGCGGGCCCTGATAGCGAGGGGGCAGGAAACATCTGGACCGGGGAGAAGATGTCAAAGAAAAAAGCTCCCTTTTGGAGAGGGTGGTTTGGGGGCTTTACGGCGCAAAAGGCAAGCGTGCCCCCTGGGCCGCTGCTGCGCTGGAGTTTCCCCGGCCCGGGAGGATGGAAACCCCCACATTGAGCCCAAAAGTTTTTTTTCCCCAAAGGCCAACCCCGGGTGGGGACGCTGCAAAGTATTTTACGCAGGGGGCCCTGGTGCCAACTTTTTGCTCCCTGGGCCCCGCTTCACTTTCCGCCCCACTAGATTCACATATACCCAAATTCGGCTCCCTCCGGTTTCATAGCAAAAAACTTCCCCCAGGCCGGGGCCGAGAATCGGATTTTTAAACCCCCAAACCCCCCCATTGAAATGAAATACTGCCCCCGCTGCCTCGGGGTTTAACCCCCCGTGCTGCTCTTTCTTGGAACCCGCGAACGGGTTTTTTTCCCGTGGGGGCCCCTTGGTTCCCCCCCCCCCGAAAAAAAAACCCCCACCCGCTGCTATCCTGCTGACTCAAAAGGGCCCCACGACCCCCCTTGCTGGTGCGGGTGCTGCCCAACGCCCCAAACGACCCCCCTCTTTCCCCCTGACATGATTAAGCCCTTTCCTCACCCCTCCCAAATGCGGTCCCGGGTCCCTCATTTATCTATTGTGTTTTTAATTTGTCACAGCTGTCCTCATCCCCCCGTTCCTTTGGGATGCCGAGGCTGACCTCTTTACAAAAAATGCCCTCCCATGCCACCCTCCACCCCATACTTTTTCCGCCCCCTTTCAAGAAGCCGGCATATTTGGGCCCCAACTTTCTTCCCCCTGCCAAGTAGCTGCTTTAAATTGGGCCCCCCCCAAATTGTTCATCCTTGTATTAGTGGGGCTGAGGGGCCCAGACCCCATAGTAATTCTGGCTGAGGGAAACCCCGGAAAGGGACAGCGGGGGGCTGAGGACCGGTGAGGGGGCCCTGACCCCCCCCAGGCCATTTCCCAAATAATGGTTTTTGTTTTGAAGGGTTTCCCCCCAAATCTTGGCCCGGGGTTTTTTAGATGTCATTTGGGGAGGAAAAGGATGACCTAGTTAAACCAAAAACAAAAACCCCTTGGGGTTTCTGAACAACACACGGGCCCCCCCAGATGACACGGCAGTTGTGGCCCCACCGATGACCCCTGCTTTTAAAAGGTTTCCCCTTCTGGGGGCTGCGAAACCCGGGCCTTTTTCCAGGGAAAGTTTTGTGCCCTCCCCCTTCGCAGGTGCAGATCCCCCACCTCTCGTCTGACATAAATTTTTGGTTTTAAAAAGTACAGACACTGTTTTTTAAAGAAGGGTAAACTGTTTTATGATAAATAAACACCCTGTTTTTTTACACCCCAAAAGAACACAGTAACAACTTTTTGGGAACCCCTTTGGAAAAAAATTTCGCTTCCCCCAAAATGGGCAGGAAAAAAAATTTTCTTGTATGTGTCCCTTTAAAAAAAATGTGGGTTTTAAAATAAAACCCAAAGACAAACAGTTTAAATTTAACCCTTTTTGGGGATGAATTAAAACTACAGGAAAAATGAAAATTTTTTTGGGTTGAAAAAAAACGGTTTTTTTTTTGCCGCACACCCCGAACAAAGCTTTAAATTAAAAACCCCGGTGAAAAAATTTTTGCCAAAAATTGAGCCGCAAACAAAAAAGTAGCTTTTGTAGCGTGTTACAATTGCTGGGTTTGCTACGCCACACAAAAAAAGGAAAACAGTTGTAATTAACCCCTTTTCTTTTGGGAAAATTTGGTACAGGAAAAATTATATTTTTTTGGCGTTGAAAAAGACGGTTTTTTTTTTTTCAGCACCCAGCAAAACAACGCTTAATTAAACCCCCGGGGGGTAAATTGCCCAAAAAAATTGACCGCACAAACTATAGCTTGTTCCGTGGGTTTTTCAATTGCGTGTTTTCTATGCCACACAACAAGAGGGTACAGTTTAAATTAAAACCCCTTTTCCCTTTTTAAAAAGGCCCACAAGGGAAAAAATTTTATATTTTGGGGGTTTAAAAGACCCGGTTTTTTTTCCCTTTGGGGTTTAGGGACACCCGCAAAAACAACCCCTTTAAATTTAAACCCCGGGGGGAAATTGGCCGATAGAATTGAGCAAAGGGCCCCCAAAAAAAAGTTTTTAAAAAGTATTTTTAAAAAACGCTTTTTTCTTTAAAAGAATCCCACGGGGAAAAGGCTTAGATCCCCCAATTTTGGGAAAATTTAAAAGTTAAAAAGCAAACTGCAGTGGAGGGAAAAACCCGGATTTTTAGATCCAATACCCCCCAAAAATTTAAAATAAACCCTTAAAAAGAACGTCCCTGAAACAAGCCGCACCCCACAGAAATCGCTATATAAAAATTTAATTTTTCCCGTAAAGCTATCAGCCCCGGCAGCACCCTTCCCCCATGAGCACAGGGGAAAAGGAGGGGAGCTCCCGGGGTCGTCCCCCCAAATTATATATGGGGGGGGGAAAGTCACAGAATCCCCCCCGGTTTCCCTATTGGGTTCACCTCTGGGACATGTCATGCGGGTATGCCCCTTTTTCCCTCCAAGAGTGGGTTTTTCCCCATTACGCCATTGGGGGCTCGAGCCCTTTTATTCAATCAAAAGCACACTTCGTTTACATCCCCAAGGGACCCCCAAATTTCGACTTCCCTTTTTCCGGGAAACCCCAATTTTCCCCGAAATTTTAAACAAATTTCCACCTTTTGTTGAAAATCGATTCGCCCATCTCTAACTTTCTAGTTATGGTAGGTCTAGAATAGACAGGTTTTATTTGAAGGAGAAGGCTGTCTCACCACCCTTGATTGAGGTGGAATTCTCTGACCACTGTCTGATTTTATTTTGTTTTTAAAGTTTCCCGAGACACCCCTTTGAAAGAGAAAGGGTTTAAATTTGGGAAAAAATAATTTGTCTCTCATGGAAGAAACTGAAATTAGGCAATCCTTTGACGACTTTCTGCAGAGTCCTTTACTGGGCCTATGCAGCAGTTAGTCAGAGTGGTGGGAAATATTCATAAAGAGAGCTGAGAAGTTCTTCCGCCAGACCTCGAGCCTTAAAAGTCTGAGCAGGTAGCACCAGTATCAGAGTTTAAGGAGGAAGCTCAAACAATTGATCTCGACTGGAGAGAAGCGTGATGAGATTTCCAAAGTGGAAACTTTGCTTAAGATTTGTCAGTATGATAGACATACATCCTGGGTTTTTGAGAGGGATTTTGGGAAATATCACTCACCCAACCTCTACAAAAACTGTAGTTGTCAGTAGGTAGTAAGATGGTGACGGTCCTAAAGGACATTGTGGTATCTCTGAAACGGTCCAGATCAGAGATCCTGGAGATCATTAGGTCCTTCTACTCACATCTCTTGGGCAAGAAGGAAATAGATCGGGAAAATGTCGGCTTTCCTGGCTGCAAACATTCCTGATCCAGGAGTAAACCTCTTTGTTGATTTGAGTGTAATCAGAGAAAGGGAAGCTAAAGGGAGGATTGAGAGCCTGGCTCAGCCCTCAAAAAGACCCGAGAACCCAATTTTACAAGACCTTTAAGGACATCTTGGTTCCCCTTTTGATGGAGGTAATCATGCCGTACTCTTATCCTCGCGGGCACTTGTGCGAAGTCAATGAGGAGGTCAGCTTGACCATCTTTTCAAAGGTTAAAGACTCGAGACATGGGGCGAATCGATTCTACACAAAGTGGAACCCTCATTTCGTTTTAGAATTTCAGGAAAACTTCGGTTCGGAACGACGTAGTCGAAGTTTGGGGACGGTCGGGTGAACGATGTGCTTTTGATTGATTTAAAATGGCTGCGGCACATGGCGTTACATGGGCAAAGCACTCTGGGCGGAGAAGGGCATAGCCTGCCTGACATGTGCAGAGATGAAGCCAATCAGAGACCGGGGGTTCTGTGATGTCACCGCACTAAATAAAGTCGGGCGCGACGCTGGGAGCTCATTACCGCGCCTCACTGTACTGATCAGGGAAGGTTGGCTGCCGGACTGATTGTTACTGAAGAACTGATTTTTATTACAGCGATTTTTGTGGGGCTGTCCTCGCTTGTCTCAGACGGACTGTCTTTCTCTTAATGTTCTATTTCTGATTTTATAGGTGTATTGGATCTGAAGTCCAGTGCATATACATGTTAATGCTATCTGCTCCCAGCAATTGAATATCCACTGGGCCATCTAAGCCAGGTCCTGTTGTATTCATTTAAAGAAAAAGCGATTTTAATAATTACAAATACCCACTTCATTTTTGGCTGCTCAATTGTTTTGCGCTATTTACATCCAGCGGTAATTAAGCGTTGTTTCTGCTGCTGTTGTGACTCCAAGAAACCGTTTCTTTGTTTCACCGCCAAAACAATACAATTGTCCTGCTAGCCATAATTCACAACGAAGGTTAATTTTTCACGTCAAGCCAGAGAGACCCACGCTTTGAGGTCGGTCGCCGGCCACGGCCGATGCGACGTACGCCATCGTTTCTGACCTAGTGTATTCATTTGTGTTTTCTAGTGTGAACTGGGTTTTTCTCCCTGCTATCTTGATTGATTCCTGGCCGACGCCTGGGCCAGGAATCTTCAGCAATCCATGGCTTAACCTGGCTCTGCTCTGGGTGATTGACGTCTACCTTCCTATCTGGTCTTCGTTTCTTCCTCCTTGGCCGACTTTTGTCCCCCGCTAGTTCCCTCCGGAAGGTTTTTAAGGGTTCTTCTGTCTTTTCTCCGGGCCTGTATACTGGTCTGTTGTCTGCCTATAACTCGCCCTCTTGTCATTCTGTTGGCCTCCCTGGTCTAACTTACTCTGCGCTGTTATCACGTTTATTTTCCTTCTGCCTTCGGACTGTGTACCGCGTTTCCCGATTGTTACCTCTTGCTTGCTTGGACCGTCCCTTATTGTGTTGGTATTGCTTTGTCTGCGTCTTGTGTTTTCACGGGTATTCAGCATCAGTGCTCGTCTTCACTGGTTGGGGCCCGACCTTTTAAGGAGTCGGGCACCCCAAAAGGCTGGGGACAGGGGTCTGGGATCAGTGTCAAGGGCCTTCCGCTTGTCCTGTGTCGTGCGCCTCTGACGGATCCCTTACATAATTACAATTTTTTCTCTTGTTGTGTAGCGTAGAAAAAAATAAAAATAAAAAAAAAAAAAAAAAAAAAAAAAAAATAACAAAAAAAAAAAAAAAAAAAACAAAAACAAAAAAAAAAAAATAAAAAAAAAAAAAAAAAAAAAAAAAAAAACAAAAAAAAATAAAAAAAAAACAAATAAAAAAAAAAAAAAACACGCATTGTCACATGCTACAACGCTAGTAGCTATCCAGCTGCTAATTCTTTTGCGCCAATTTACATCCAGAGGTTAATTAAGCTTGTTCTGCTGCTGTTGTGGACTCCAAGAAACCGTCTTTTTCACCGCCAAAAAATACAATTTTTCCTTGTAGCCTAATTCACAAGGCGAAAGGTTAATTACAAATTTTTTCTCTTGTTGTGTGATAGCGTTAGAAAAAACACACAATTGTAACACGCTAAAAGTAGTAGTTTCCGGCTGCTCAATTCTTTTGGCGCAATTTACATCCAGGGCGTTAATTAAGCGCTGTTTTTGTGCCTGTGGTGACAAAATAGACCGTCTTTTTTCACCGCCAAATAAAAATACAATTTTCCGTTTGTCGGCATAATTCACAAGCGAAGGTTAATTACCAATTTTTTTCTAGTTGTGTTCGTGTTAGAAAACATGCAATTGTAACACGCTACAAAGCTATTCGTTTCCGGCTCGCCTGACTCAATTCTTTGCGCAATTTACATCCAGGGGTTATTTAAGCGTTGTTTTTGTGCTGTGGTTGACAAAACATATACCGTTCTTTCTCACCGCCACAACAATACAATTTCTCCTCTGTAGCATAAATTCACAAGGCGGAGGTTAATTACAATTTTTTCTCTTGTTGTGTTGTAGGTTAGAAAACACGCAATTATTGTCAACACCCTACATAGCCTAGTATTTCAAGGCCCTGTCAATTCTGTTTGCGCAATTTACATCCAGGGGTTAATTAGCATTCTTCTGTGCTGTTCGTGACACCAAGAAACCCGTTCCTTTTTCATCCGCCAAAACAATACTCCTATTTTCCTGTAGCATAAATTCACAGCGAGGTTAATTACAATTTTTTCTCTTGTTGTTGTGAAGCGGTACAAAAACACGCAATTGTAACACGCTTCAAAGCTAGTAGTTTCGGCTGCTCAATTCTTTTGCACAATTTACAACCCGGGGTTAATTTTTAAGCGTCGTTTTGTGCTTGTGGTGACAAAAATAGACCGTCTTTTTCACGCCACAAAAAGTACACATTTTCCTGTAAGCCTAATTCACAGCGAAGGGTAATTCAATTTTTTCTCTTGTTGTGTAGTGTAGAAAAAATGCAAATTGCTAACCCGCTACAAAGCTAGTAGTTTCCGCGCCTGCTCAATTCTTTTGCGCAATTTACACCAGGGGTTAATTACGCGTTGTTTTTGAGCTGTGGTGACAAAAGATTACGTCTTTCTCACGCCAAAAAATACAATTTTCATCTGTAGCATAATTCACACAGGCGAAAGGGACGGTTAATTACAATTTTTTCTCTTGTTTGAGTAGCGTTAGGAAAACACGCAAGTGGTAACACGCTACAAAGCCTAGTAGTCTTCAAGGCTGCTCAATTCTTTTGCGGCAATTTACATCCAGGGGTTAATTAAGCATTGTTCTGCTGCTGTCGGTGACTCCATGAAACCGTCTTTTTCACCGCAAAAATTACAATTTCTTGTAGCATAATTCACAAGCGACACGGTTAATTACATTTTTTCTATTGTTGTTGTTGCGTAGAAACACGCAATTGTAAAAAGTACAATGTTAGTAGTTTCTGGCTCCCTCTCAATTCTTTTGCGTAATTTACATCCCGGGGTTAATTAACGCGTTTTCGGGCTGCCTGTTGTGACTCCAAGAAACCGTCTTTTTCACCGCCATAAAAATACAATTTTCCTGTAGCATATTCACAACGAAGGTTAATTACCATTTTTTCTCTTGTTGTGTAGCATAGGAAAACAGCGCAATTGTAACATGCTACAAAGCTAGTAGTTTCCGGGCGCTGCTCAATTCTTGTGCACAACTTTCATCCAGGGGCGCTTAATTTAAGCGTTGTTCTGCCTGCTGTTTGTGACTCCACAGAAACCGTTTCTTTTTTTCACCGCCAAAAAATTCACAATGTTCTTCTCTGGTAGCATAATTCGACAATACGAAGGTTAATTACAATTTTTTCTCTTGTTGAGTAGCGTAGAAAAACACGCAATTGTAACCGCTACAATCTGAGTAGTTTCCTGCTGCTCAATTTCTTATGCGCAATTTTACATCCCGGGGTTACTAAGCGTTGTTCTGCTGCTGTTGTGACTCCAAGAAACCGATCTTTCTATCACCGCCAAAAAATACCAATTGTTTCCTGTAGATAATTTCACAAACGCAGGTAATTACAGTTTTTTTCTCGTTTGATGTAGCGTAGCGTAGAAAAACAATCGCACTTGGTAACACGCTACAAAGCTAGTCAGTTTGTGGATGCTTCAATTCTTTAGCCGCAATTTGACCATCCAGGGGTTCGTAAATAAGCGTTGTTCTGCTGTTGTACTCAGTAAGAAACATTGTTTTTCACCCGCCACAATACGAAATTCTGTAGCATCATTCATATCCGAAGGTTAATTAAGCCTGTTTGGCCTTTTTATATTCAGCTTAAAATACACCTAGTTTTTAAACGGCACATACTGTCATTTTTTCCCATTTGTGGAGCGCTAACTATATATCAAGGGTTACCCAAGCTTCTTAAAGTGGGTTCATTTGCTGTCAAAACAGGGTGTGTATTTATCATATACAGATCACTTCATTCAAAACAGTGTCTGTACATTTGAGAACAAACAGTATGTCGACAGGAGAGGTTTGCAGGCTCTACACCTGCGAGTGGCAGAGGCACAAACATTCCTGTGCAGGTCGCAGCACTGCAAGGGGATGTCGCAGCAGGGGTCACTCGGTAGACGGCACAATCTGCCGCTGTCATCTAGCGGCCGTGTACTGACTAGCAACCCCAATGGTTCATGATTGGTTGACTCAGGTCATCCACTTCCTCCCAGATGACATCTGACAAACCCCAGCAAGGTCAGTGGGACGTCAGACACAACCCTTAGTTGGCA
Organism: Phyllomedusa bahiana; assembly: GCA_025379985.1. Classification (NCBI taxonomy): domain Eukaryota; kingdom Metazoa; phylum Chordata; class Amphibia; order Anura; family Hylidae; genus Phyllomedusa; species Phyllomedusa bahiana. The sequence goes on from JAODAL010025260.1 coordinate 18,247, forward strand.
TGGCCCGGGGAGCGGATCCGTCAGGCGGCCCATCACCTGTCCTTCAACCCGCCTCTGTCCCATCGTTCCCAGCAGAGATCTACTATGTGGTCTGGGCTCCGCGCCACTATATAGCGAGGTTTGAACAATTTGAGGAGGGCCGTCAGCAGCTCCTTGGGCTGCGAAGAAATCGGGGCCACTATCCCCTGCTTTTTGCAGTAGGCGGCAAAGTCTAGATGGTTGAGAGTCGGCAATAGGGAGGTCATGTTGTTGAGGGGTCAGCCTCTGCATACCAAGACCTGTGATGAGGCCAGGCAGTCAGTGGACAATGAAACACAAATCGGATGATGATGTAGCCGGACCGCACTTGGGGCGCCGGGTGAGGCAAGGGCCTTCATTCATCGTCCGGAGACGGCGGGCGTCAGCTTGCGCCGTCAGGCAGCGGCGCAGCCAGCAAGTGGGTCGTTGTGTTGTGGCCCGTGAGTCAGCATGATCTAGCTGCAGTGAGCGGTCGGGAGCCCAGGGTAGAGTGCGGATGCCGTTGGCGGCGTTTTTACACTCCGATATCGGTGGAGTGGCAGTTCTTTGCTAAGACACGGACGGAAGCCGATGAATATGGGTATATGTAGAAATCTTGGGGCAGAAAGTGAAGCGTAGTCCCAGGGAGGCTAACGTTGGCACCACGGGCCCAGCGTGTCAACACAGGCAGCGTCCACCCATCCGTTCGGCCCTGGGCGAAAACGTGGCTCAGATGCACCAAGCAGCTCCCAGTGGCACGCATGCCATTGCAGGCCAGTCAAGGTCGCCACCACCCTCTGCAGAGGGAGCTGTTTCTCTTTGACATCATCACCCGGTTCCCGATGCTCTGCCTCCTCGGACTCATGGCTTGCCCGCAGTCGTTCAGCCGAGGCGATTGCAAAGAGACCAAAGTATGCGTCCAACATCCTAAGGCTGCAGCTGCTGGACCGTGCTCCTGTTCCAAGTAGTTGGTACTTGCAGTTCCCTCCCTTCCAATGGTGGACTCTGCACATTCAGGACGAACTAATGGCTTGTGCCGAGCCGAGATGGAGAGTTCCAAGCCGTAATTTCTTTTCACCAAAGGCAGTACCAGCACTCATAAATATGTAGAAACGAAGGTGGGCCCAGTCCTTATGCTTCGGTTTGTTCCAAGGAGCACGGCAGCGTGGACGTTCTGGAGCTGTTACACTACGGTCAGGGCCAGTACATGTCCTTTACGGCCCACGGGGTGAATGTGCTTCCGGCCCGAGGCACACAACAACTTGGCAGGAGACGCCGGCTTTCCTCCTCACGTTTGTCAAAACTGCTGCCTGCGCCAATGTCCGCCTCCTCCTCCTCACCACCCCCACCATCTCCGCCTCCACAAGTACGGCTCCATCATCCCCCTTGTGTAGGGCACAGCGGTGTACGCAGTTCTACAACCTGGCTTGCCTCGGCGACCGATCTTGTCACACAGGGGAGGAACTGCTCGCGTATGCAAGCAAGAAAAATCGATGTGTGGCTTTCTCCGCGCCAACTGCTAAATCGGAACTGGTGAGCTTCAGGGCCCAAAAAACAAAACAAAAAAACACAAACAACAAAACCACCAAAAAACACAAGAAGACAATGGGAGGAACATGGTGTCCGCGCTGCACCGAGGACGGGGATAGTCATGCGCCCTGCATGGCGCACGTGTCAATTGGGTTGTGAAAAGGTTCCTGAAGTCTTTCCACGATCTCAGCAGATTCTTGTGAAATGGCCCAGAAAGCTGACGCATGGCAATTATCCATTCTACAAAGCCCCGGAAACACCCTCCTCCGAGTTGCAGCGGCAGAACGGCCTCCCCCAAACCACACTCTGGATATGCGATGTTTCCACCGCTGAATTCCACGCTGCACCTGTTGGGACCGACTGGTATGAACAGAGGAAAGAAAGGCCTTTAAGATTTTTTGATGATCCATGGCAAACAGAAGTACCTCCCTGTGTAACTTTGATGTCAGCCAGATGGAGCTCATGCGTGACCCCCCCCCACACCTGCCGTTTGTTGAAGCCATTCGCGGAGGCGACGTTATTTGTCAGTCGCCAGGATACGGGATGAAAACGTCATTTCACTGCTTATGTCCTGGAACAGATGCTGAAAAATCTGTCTGGGCCGGGGACTGGCGACGTGGCGACTACAGCTCGGGGCCCCATGAGTGCGGTGGGGACTGATGAATGGAGGAGGAGGAGGAGGAGGAGGAGGACATAGGAGCAGAAGCATTGTCAGGTGTGAATCGAGTGGATTTTCTACCCAGGCTGACAAGAGAGGAGAGGAGCAGGAGAGCTGGAGGAGGGTGGATGGAGATTGAGGAAGATGAGGCCGATGACCCCCAAGCACCGTTGCAGTATACAGTGGAAATGGAGGCAAGGGGCCCCACTGAGTCACTTGTGCAGATGGCCCGCAGCATGCTTATTTGCTCTGGCTAGTGACAGCGATAGTCGCCATCCGGCAGAGGGATGACACTTTCTGGCTCTCCCACCCTATTGGACCCTCGCTACCGGTCCAAAAATGGGAGCCTTTTTCCAGCTATTGAGAGGGCGGGACCAAACTCAAATACTATAGGGAAATCCTACCGTATCAGTGGCCGCTGCCTATGTGCGGCATCGTCCCTCTCTGACATGTCTGACCGGGGGAGGGGGTGCCTCAGCGCTCACGTTACTATTGCCGCGGCTGTGGGGAAGGTGGGGGGTGGAGCAAGTACGCTCCCATCAGTAGTAAACCTAAGTCTGGACTCACTATGAGCAGCTTTTCACCCGCCTAGTGAGGAGGGTAGTCGCCACAGCAGCAGCAGCAGGGACCTGGAGCAGTCCCCTGAACCAACAGGCGGTGGTCCGACTTGGACAGCCACTCTGCCATCCCGAGTTAGGAAATCCGCTGGGACTACCTGGCAGCAAACTGGAGGTGTGGCCTGCAACTTGCCGCGTTTGCAGTGGAAGGCTGTCCTTGCCCGGCCAGTGTGTGGCATCAGAGCGGCCGTGTTTCAGTTCGCGGTGGGGGGCCATCGTTAGCCCAAGGAGAAGAACCCGCTTGTCCCCGGGAAATGGGGAACGACTGACCTTTGGCAAGGATGAATCAGGCGTGGATTGGCCCGGATTTCACACACCAATGCCTTAGGCGTCAGGACTACATCAGCCATGACGCCTCACCCAAACTGTGAGAATGGTCTGGGTTCATACTACCTCCAACGTGTCATTTGCCACTGTCTGCCCTCATGCTGTGCTGTGGCTACTGCCATGACCTCCACACTGTGTCATTGTCCCCTCTGGGCCTACCCCTGTTTTTGCCACCTCCAGATTCATTATCCCCTGTCTGACCTCTGCTGCGCTGCCGTGCCCTCACACTGTGTCATTGTCCCCTTCCGTTTTTGCCCCTCCAGAATGTCATTGTGCCACGTTACCTCATCTGCTGCGTGCTGTGCCTGCCTCACACTGTTCATTGTCCACTGTCTGACCTCATGTTTGCTGCTGTGGCTGCTGCGTGCCCAAACCACTGTGCATTGTCCCCACTGTCTGACCTCATGCCTTGTGGCGCTGCCGTGCCCTAAACCGTGTCTTGTGCCACTTCTACCTCTTCTGTGTAGGCTGCTGCCTGACCTAGACACTGTGTCATTGTTCCATCTGTGGCCTACTCCTGTTTTTCCCACCTCCAGATGTCTTTGTCCCATTTGTTGCCCTCATGCTGCGCTGTGGTGCTGCCGTGACCTACACACTGTGTCATTGTGCCACTGTCGCCTCATGCCTGCGTGGCTGCGCTGTGCCTACCACGTGCATTGTGCCCTTTGCCTCATGCTGCGTTTGGCTGCTGCCGTGACTACACACGTGTCTTGCCCCGTCTGACCTCAGCGCGCTTGGCTGCCCCATGACCTAACACTTGTCATTGTTCCCTTTTGGGCCTACCCGTTTTTGCCCCCTCCGAATGTCATTGTGCCACTCCTGACCTCATGCTGCGTGGCCCGCCGTCACCCCACACTCTGCATGATTTCCACCTGAGCCTCACTTGTTTTTTTCCAGCTGTCGCTCGATGACTTTATCAGGCAATTTCCCCCTTTCAGTTTTTTTTGGTCAGTTTTGCCCTCTTAAGTGCCCAGGGAATTTTATAGTGAAGCGATTCTAAGAGCGGCGGCAGTCATGTGCGTGTCATACTAAAACACAACATTGTATGAAGACCAAACCAAACTCCCTCTGCATATTTAAGCATGGCACAACGTTCTACAGCACCCTGCAGGCTCTGTGCAGCCTGGAAATAGCTGCTTTTACCCGATTCATGCCGAAGTAATTCGGAACGAAGTTATTTTTTGCCGAGAAATTCGGCGAAGTGAACGAAACGAATTTCGGGAAATTCGCCCATCTCTAGTCAAGACCCATCCTGCATTGAGAATTGGTGTCCCATAACGCTGCTTAATGTTTACAGGAAAATTCTGGCAAAAGTGCTTTTTAATAGGCTAATAAAATCTGTCTCACATCTTCTTTCACTGGCTCAACACTACTCCATTCCATGTTGTAGCGCAGTTAGTGCAGCCCTTGGTGTCAGGGAGGCTGTGGAGTGGGGCAGGGCGGGTCATTGGAAGGGGTGTATGCTTTTGATCGAGTTAACCATGAATAACTCTGGTCCACTCTTCTAAGTTATGGCCTACTGGATAGGTTCCTAGATTGGGTGATGACTTTATACAAAGAGGTTGAGACTTTTCCGATGGTTAAAGGTTGGTTCAGACGACCCTTTGATTTGGAGTCTGGTGTCCGTCAAGGTTTTCCTCTAAGTCCTCTGCTTTTCTTGTTTGCAATTGACCCCTTCCTGCTAAGGCTAGATTGTAGACCGTTGGTGGGAGTGAGGATGGCCTCATGGGCATTGTCACCCATCTTGAGGGTAATAGCCTATGCCGATTATGCCACCGTCTTTGTCTCCTCCCTGGAGGAGATGAGATGGGTGATGTTGGAAGTAGAGTGCTATTCGAAGCCTCCAGGTCCAGAATTAACCGGGACAAGTGCGAGAGTCTATGGTTGCGAGAAGGATATCCTACATTCAATATTCCAGACACCCTTCCTGTGCCTCAGGAATCAATCAAGCATTGAATTTGGCCGGGGGGATTACCTAAAGAAAAATGAGAAGAAAGGTTAAACAATGCCGCTCAGAAGGTGGACCAGTGGAAGGTTTGGTCGCTGACCCTCAGAGTATTAACTTGATTAAAACTTAGCTGCTCCTGTTATTTATCTATCTGGGCAGCATGCGCCTTTTGCCAGAGTCTTGCTGGCCACAGGTTCTTCCAGATGTTATGTGAAAACAGAATGAACCTAACCAAGAGAGAGAGGTGACATATCACACAAGAAGGTTAGGGGGGGTTAGGTATGGTTAACCCTGTGGTATTTCTATCAGATACCTTTATTAAGATCAACATAGCATACATGTGGCATGCAGACCCTCCTTTGTGGTTAGTCTCCTGTCAGGAACGGTTTCAGCCTTACTTCCAGGAATGGGAGTTGGGGATCACGTGAAGAATTTTCATAGGGCATGCAAGTATTTCCCGGCTTATATTTTCCTGACCCTGAAGATCATCCGTAGATGGGGCTTGGAAATGGTGAAGATAAGAACTCTTGCCAGGAGACTCCTGAATCAGAGGGTATTGTCAACCTATTTTCATACACCATTGGCCCTCAAGGATTGCCCAGTTTGGGATCTGAGGGCGGGGTTACATTTATTAAATTCATATAGGATCCCTTTAAAGGTTTGTGATGTGGCCTTGCGTTGCTTCCATAGAAAGCTATATGTAAGTGGTAATGTAAAGTTCAGGCATCCTGATGACAGGGGCGGTCCCTGTGAGGGGGGGCAGCAATGCAATAGAGAGCATGGATCATCTCCTGCTTCACTGTCTTTACAATATAGTGGTCTATAAAAAGGCGAGAGCTTCCTTAGGTTGGCCAAGGTTGGTAAGTCTCAACTATGCTGAGTGGGTTTATGGAACATTCAAAAACTCAGGTAACAGGGACCCGTGTATCTTATTCATAGTTAGTGCAGTGGGTAAGAGATCACACATGGTGTGTACGGTGTTTAGTATCGACGCAGCAGAAAATTCTTCCAGGGGTGGAGGTGAGTAGGTACATCTTGGACGACCTGGTTAAGGTACACTCGGAGGAGTTCAGGAGATCGGGAGATCCTAGGGCATCTACCCTCTGGAGGGGTCTGTCTTCTGGGGTAACATCCTGATTTTGTAACCTCCTCCCCTCCCGGTGGTGGGTTATACACCTTTACACATAGTTTTTTGATTTCCTTGTGAGAAGATATGATGGGAAAAAGCTTCCAGACACTGAACCAGAGCCCTCACGATGGGGTAGGACTAGCTTGGTATGACTTTGTTTAATATATACTATATATATATTATATATATATATATATTATATATATATATATATATATTGCAAGATAAATTTAGGTTGGGAGGAGGAATATGGCGGTAATGGAAGGAGACTTGTCCTGGCCTAGAGTGGACTATGATAGCCTCTGGGCCACAAATGTTGAACTCTGAGCTAAATGGACTAAATGACTTGGGGACTAGTACACTGGCGGGTAACATGGATCAAATCACATTAAGAAGGAACCCAGATAATAAAATAGTTTAAGGTTTAAAGGTGGTGATAATACATTATGTATATGTAAGATATAGGTTTAGTTAAAGTATAGAATATTTATATATAATGGGCGACATGTATGATTTTTGACGCTTAGACGGCACTTTTTATGCGCATTATAATAGTGTAGAATGTGTCTGAATTTATGAACCCGGTCTACTGAGGGTCATAAATCATGAGCATTCTAGCACAAAGACAACAATTCTGGCTCCAGCAGTAATGCGCCAATTTTTGCCATTCTCCCATTCAGAAATGTTTAGTTTCGTATGGTTGTAATGCGCCGTTTCCTGCATGGCCATATACATATATTAATTTCAGTGTCGTCTTTTTGTTATGATCCATCATTTAAGTTACAATAAAAGAGTGTCACTGCACCTCTACTAACCCTACTGCATATGGGACCTTGGAGCAGATAGATGTAACTGCACATCTACTAACCCTACTGCATATGGGACCTTGAGAAGATGGATATCACTGCACATTTGCAAACCTTATTGTGTATTGGGCCACGGAGCAGACAGATGTCACTGCACCTCTGCTAACCCTACTATGTATGGGGCGCCGGAGCAGACTGATGTCACTGCACCTCTGCTAACCCTACTGTGTATGGGGCCCTGGTGCAGATGGATGTCACTACACCTCTGCTAACCCTACTGTGTATGGGGCCTCACGCAGATGTATGTCACTACACCTCTGCTAACCCTACTGTGTATGGGGCCCGGAGCAGATGGATGTCCTCCTCTGCTGACCCTACTGTGACGAAAACCCAATATGTGACGAAAAAGCCCAACTGCCGGCCCACTTAAGGGACGACGGCCTGACTTGGGGTGTATCTCGACGTTGCACGGCCCTCTCGGGGTGCGCAAGGTCAGCCAGATACTGTTCCAATGTTAACCCCTGTCCACACAGGCACAGGGAGACAAACAATGCTGCCACCAGTTCTCTCGTTTAGTTTTTAAGACCGGTCCGTGACCCGACTTACAACAGGGTCAGGAACCAACCCTGGGGTAGCTAATACTATAGACCGAGTACTAGGCGTGTGAGGCCGATGATCAAGACAGACTAAATCAGATTAAAGTTTATAGATTTAATTAGCCTTTGAGGGCACACTAGACAAATATATACAAAAGGATAATAGTATACAGGTAACAGAGAGGTGCAAATACAAGCATGGGTTACAGACAAAAGGCAGTTAAAATGGGTCAAGTTACCTTCAGGCCTACACAGGGGGCGTATATGGCCGGGCTGCTGCGGGTGGATGTTCCTGGAACTGCTCTTAGGTACCCCCCTTCATGGATCAACGCCAGAGCCCACACGGGCTCCTGCTTATATCTGTGAGGGGACAGCCCACATGGCAGCCCCCTTTCACGCCCCCACACACCACTGGGGAGGTCTAAGAACTCCTCCCACTCAGGTCATGCAGTTTCTGCTACAAACACAAAAATGGACGATAACTCGGCAGGGCCTTGGCACAGAACCGAGCCGGTGGCACCATCAGAAACGGCTGGGCCTACACGGTGCCTGGATATCAGACACGCCTATCTTATGGGCCCCGTAGGTCCGGTTCTGGATATCTCAGTCCCCATGCACCCTGGAAACCTGGAAATGGGGCTGTGCGTGCGGGGGAGTTCCATATGAGCTGGTCGCCTATAAATCCATATGAAATATCGGAGACGACCCGACTGGGTTGGATTGATTGAAGCCTTCGAAGCTTGGGGGTTTGAGGCAGCATTTGTTCAGTGCTAATTAAGGGAAAGGAGAGTTCTTTTGAGGTATCCAGATGTCCTGCTGTCCGAACATCCTACCGAAAGGCATTTACAATGGGCTTAATTAATGTGTAATGAAGAAAAGAAAACAAAGATACAGCTCACCGTAGTCTTCCAAACGTGTGCTACGAATCCTTCGGTGCAGAGACCAATCACCCGGCCACAGGTGCAACAACAGAAGTAGAAAGTAGTAGATCTGGTCAGCACTCCAACGTAAAAAATATAATCTTTATTGTCCCATTTTAAAAATTATATAAATCACTAAAAGAATATGAAAACATTAGAAAGTATTGACGCGTTTTGGGTCTGCGAAAAAATGTGGACCCTTAGTCATAACACCATGACTAAGGGTCCACATTTTTTCGCAGACCCAAAACGCGTCAATACTTTCTAATGTTTTCATAGGCTTTTAGTGATTTATATAATTTTTAAAATGGGACAATAAAGATTATATTTTTTACGTTGGAGTGCTGTCCAGATCTACTACTTTCTACTTTAATTAATGTGTAAATTGAGCTTTCCTGTGCTGGGGGCAGCTGTGATATCTGACGGATACTGAATTGGGGATGAAGTCATAGTTTGGAGTGGATTCTCCTCACACCTACTGTGTTTTGGGCCCCGGAGCAGTAAGATGTAACTGCACCTCTGATAACTCTACAGTGTATAGGGCCCCGGAGCAGACTGATGTCACTGCACCTCTACTAACCTTATTGTGTTTGTGGCCCTGGAGCTGTTGGATGTCACTGCACCTCTGCTAACCCTATTGTGTATGGGGCCCCAGAGCAGAAAGATGTCATTTAACATCTGCTAACCATCTTGTGAATGGGGCCCCGGAGCAGACAGATGTCACTACACCTCTGCTAACCCTATTGTGTATGGGGCTCCCGGAGCAGATAGATGTCACTGCACCTCTTCTAACCAAGCTGCATCACCAGAAAAGGCTTACATTTTTCTGGCAGAATCAGTATTGGACTCTGCTCATTGTTAAAGGGTTATCTTCTCTGATTTGCCATATGTTCTGTTTCATGGAATGGATGGACATTGGAGTAACAGGTGACAAACACGCTGTAACCATTGCTGGAAGAGCACAAGCTGGTGGTGGCAGTGTTATGGTCTGGGGAATGTATTTAGGGCTTTCTCTCGTCCACTCATCCATGTTGAAGATGCTCTCACCCAATTTGGCCTTACAAAAACCGTCATATTATTCCAGCTGCAGTATAAGCTGATGATATCCAAGAATTGTTTAACCCCCTGAAGATGCAAATCCACAGAGGTTTAGGAAGAGGCAGCTGATGCTCATGAAACATATAAAAGCCGCAGGAAACTTATGCTCCAGGAACAGAGGAAACTGCATATTTGGCTGCCTTCTCCTCCCGGTAAGTCCCTTATTCTGCTGCCTCCTTCTCTCAGTAAGTCTCTTATTCTGCTGCCTTCTTCTCCCAGTAAGTCCCTTACTTAGCTGCCTCCTTCTCCCAGTAAGTCTCTTATTCTGCTGCCTTCTTCTCCCAGTAAGTCCCTTATTCTGCTGCCTCCTTCTCCCAGTATGTCTCTTATTCTTCTGACTCCATTTCATGTAAGTCTCTTATTCTGCTGCCATTTTTTTCCAGTAAGGGCCTAATTTTGTTGCCACCTTCTCCCAGTATCACCATTATTCTTCAGCCTCATTCACCTAGTAAGTCTCTCATTCTACTACCTCATTCTCCAAGTAAGTCTTCACTTCGGGTGCCTTCGTCTCCCAGTATTTCTCTTATTCTGCTGCCTCCTTCTCCCAGTAAGTCTCTTCTTCTGCTGCCACCTTCTCCCACTAAGTTCCTCATTCTCCTTCTTCCTTCTTCCAGTAAGCCTTTTCTTCTGCTGTCTTCTTCTCCAAGTATGTCTCTATCTCTGCTGCCTCCTTCTCACAGTAAATCTCTTACACTGCTGCCTTCCTCTATTAGTATCTTCTTCTGATAACACCTTCTCCCAGTAAGTCTCTTCTTCTGCTGCCTCCTTCTCCCCATGAGTCCCTTATTTTGCTGCCCCTTTCTCCCAGTACGTCTCTTACTTTGTTGCTTCTTCCTTCCAGAAAATCACTAATTCTGCTGCCTTTTTCTTCCAGTAAATCCTTTATTCTACTACCTCCCTCTCCAAGCAAGTCTGTCTTCTGTTGCAACCATTTCCAGTAAGTGCTTAATTTTGTTGCCGCTTTCTCCCAATAAATTCATTATTCTGCTGCCTCTTGCTCCCAGTAAGTCTCTTATTCGGCTGCCTCCTCCCAGTAAGTCTCCTCTTCTGCTGCCTCTTTCTTCCAGTAAATCCCCTATTCTACTACCTCCTTCTCCAAGCTAGTCTCTCTTCTGCTGCAACTATTTCCAGTAGGTGCTAAATTTTGTTGCCGCTTTCTCCCAAAAAATTCATTATCTGCAGCCTCTTTCTCCCAGTAAGTTTCTTCTTCTGCTGCCTTCTTATTCCAGTAGGTCTCTTCTTCTGCTGCCTCATTCTTCCAGTAATTCCCTTACTCTGCTGCCAGATTTTTCCAGTAAGTGCTTGACTGTGTTGCCCCCTTCTCTCAGTAAGTCCTTTACTCTGCAGCCTCCTTCTCCCAGTAAGTCTCTTCTTCTGCTGCCTCCTTCTCCTTGTGAGTCCTTTATTTTGCTGTCACCTTCTCCCAGTAAGTCTCTTACTCTGCTGCCATCTTTTTCCAGTAAGTGCTTGACTTTGTTGCCACCTTCTCCCAGTAAGTGCTTTACTCTGCAGCCTCCTTCTCCCAGTAGGTCTCTTCTTCTGCTGCCACCATTTCCTTTAAGTCTCATATTTTGCTGTCACTTTTTCCCAGTAAGTCTCTTTTTCTGTTGCCTCCTTCTCCCCGTAAGCCTCTTTCTAACTCCTTCCATATCCAATTTTTTATCCTTATAAGCTTCCAAGACATATAACTTTCTTATATTTCCATCGGCAACGTTGTTTGGGGATTTGTTTTACTTTTCTGTGGGACAAGATGTACTTTTTGATGCCATATACCATACATAGATAACATGGAAAGGTGTAGGAACATGATTAATATTGGTTAATTCTGTCATTGCTCCTCCTATGGGGTGTGTCATTGTCATCTCATCCCCCACCTTCAGGTGCTTTCAGTATTCTATATAAAGCTTTGTTCAGTATGTACATATATCAGCTATGTGTAGGGACTGAAATGCATTAGTTGTTTTTGAACTGTGCGGTTGGTGCTGTGTTCTTTTATTTTATGCTATAAGTAAAAGTTAAGTTTTTTTTTTTTCAATATTTTCTATTTTTTGGGAACTCTAGGCTTCTGCTCTCTCCATTTTTTCCCTATTGGATTTTCCAAATGGAGATGGCTGTTTTTCCTATGTAGAAACATGGTTCTCAATTATATCCTGCCTTCTTTAGGCTTCTGGCTTCCATGGAACCCAAACATTTCATCATGTGGGGGAGGAGGTCAGTCGGGCAAAGGAATGTGCACACCCTTCCTCATTTATTTTGCAGGTTTAAAAGATGAAACAGCCGGTATGGGAGCCTTCTCCAATTCTCGCTTTTAGCAGTGGGTGTGAACTGTAATTAACAATCAGGACCCACTGTGTATGGAATAAGCCCGCTCCATATATTCCTGGAGGTCTTCTGTCAGCACATGGTTAATTTTGTGCTGCCTTTAATCATGAGCATCAATTATTGACCGTTGGTCTTGACCATTGCACATTGATTTCTATAAATTCTCAAAATGTTTTGGCTAGTGTTGATCAAACTGTTCTAGAAAAGTTAAGTTCTAGTAGAAATTCTCAAATTTTTAGAACTCGAACCAAACCGAACCTTTTACTGTTCGGGTGAGAAAAGTTCTAGTTCAACACACCAGTTTCAGTTTCGTTTTCAGCAGCTTTCTGCACTTTTGGCGGCCATCCAATCACCTTTCTGCACTTTTGGTGGCCATCCAATCACCTTTCTACACTTTTGGCAGCCATTCAATCACCTTTCTGCACTTTTGGCGGCTATCCAATCACCTTTCTGCACTTTTGGTGGCCATCCAATCCGTGCAGAGCACAGAGAAGTATCAAAAACATCATCGCTGAGGTGTAGGGCTCTCATTGGCTGCTAAAATCACATGACTATGCTATATATACTGTATTTCACTGTATTGTCTTGTGAACACAATTTTCAGCTCACTCTCTGCACTATACAGACTGCTCTTTGTTAGTTAGATAGCATTTTCCTTTCCATAGACATCAATAGTTAGGGAGTTGGGTAGTGCTGGCTGCATCGTTCCCACACCCAGAAGCTGTGAGTTGGCGATATTTGCAGGCTCACATACCACCTAACTCTCATATAGATGGATATATATTATATAGAGTGTTTGGATTTGCTAAATTATACTCAGTACCCAATAATTCAGTTTTTGTAGTTTTGGGGGTTCAGTAATTGTATAACACACTGTCTCCAAATATCCTATGTATCAAAGGGGCTTTTGGTCCCCCTCAGGATGCAGGGCCCTGTAGCAGCTGCTACCGCTGCACCTCCTATAGCTATGCCCCGGCTTGCAAGCTGTCCTCATCTTTACAGTTAGCCATTGAAAGGAATGAAGTATTTTAGCCTCTCAATTTTTTTCTGTCACTCTTAGAGCCAGATTGTTCCACGTATCCCGTTTACTGTTATGGATGATAATTCCAGCTTCTCCCCACCTGTATAGGTATAAAAATTAACCAGAACTTCTTATCCCATAGACTTTAATGGGGTTCAAAGTTTGAGTTCGAGTTCGAATAGAACTTCGAACCACACTCACAAAAGTTCGAGGTTTTAATCAAACTAGAACTTTTTACTGTTCACTCAACACTAGTTTTGATGATATGATGTACAACAGATGGTGGGATATTCAAAGCCTTTGCAATTTTACATTGAGCAACATTTTTCTGAAATTGTTCTAGAATTTTAGACACGAGTTTTCACTGATTGATAAACCTCTGATTAGCTTTGCTTCTGAGAGACTCTGCCTCTCTAACATCCTCTTTCTATGCACAGTCTTAAACCTGTTATTTTCCATTAGTTCTACTAACTTTTCAAGCTTTTTGTGAACCAAGTCCCAACATTTTGAAGATGTGCTGTTACCAACAATTTTTTTTTTTTTTTTAATAAGATGGAGAAATGTCGAACTTTCACCTTCTGATCTGTGTCCTATGTTCTGTTGTGAATAACATATGGTTATAAGAGATTTCCAAATTAACAAGCTCTTGATTTCATAAAATTTTAGACTGTCTCACACCTTTTTCGGAATTAGGGTTTTAACATGTGTAACTCCTTGAAATATCCTTAGTTTACTCAAAGGGCTCACGCATTTCATGCCTTTAAGATAAGAGGAGATAGGTTGTTGACACAATTGTAATAAAATATCTTCAGCAAATTGAGATCTGAAATTTCAAAAAGTAACCTGTCTCACAGTGTCAATAAACAGTCCTATGGTTATTTAGTTTCAGGAACTGCTGATGGAAAATAAGACATCATCTCCTTCTATGTTGATGCTCAACTTTGGCGAATTAACATCAGTGAAGTATCTCTACTGCGTCATTGTTTTTATCGGATACACACTGACTGTAATCCTCAATGGTGTGGTGATCGTTACAGTGTTACAGTACAAGAGCCTCCAGGAGCCCATGTACATCTTCATATCTGTGCTATGTATGAACGGAGTCTACGGCAGCAGTGCCTTCCTTCCCAGCCTTCTAATGAACCTTCTTCAGAAGAGTCCATCCATTTCATACCCTGCCTGCTTGACCCAGGTATTTTGCATCCATACCTATGCGTCCTGTGAGATGACAATTTTGGCCACCATGGCCTATGACCGCTATGTGAGTATTTATAATCCTTTAAGGTATCACAAGATAATTACCTTGACCACAGTCCTAAAGCTGGTCCTTGTTGCCTGGTTCTTTCCTATTACACTATTTGTCATTGTAATATCCCTAACAGCTAGACTTCCCCTATGTGGCAACCATATCGTAAAAATCTACTGTGACAACTGGTCGGTGGTGAGCCTCTCCTGCATAGACACAACAGTCAACAACATCTATGGACTGTTCATCACGGTGACAACATATGCATTCATATCCTTGCTGATATCTTATTCTTATGTCATGATTATCAGGGTCTGTATGAAATCCTCCAAGGAGGTGAAGGAGAAGGCTCTGCAGACCTGCTCCCCTCATCTCATCACCATTGCAAACTTCTTTATTGACACACTCTTTGAGGTCCTTATATATCGTTTTCCTCAGACCAAAATACACATGAGTTCAGAGTCTTTATGTCATTGCAGTTTCTGTTAGTTCCACCCATCCTGAATCCTCTAATCTATGGTTTTAAGATGAAGGAGATAAAATTTAAAGTGAAGAAACTTTTATCAGTTAAACAAGAAAAAATACAACTAATGGTTTTTTTACATGCAGAACAATAAATTACTTATCCTGTACTGATCCAGAGTTACATCCTGTATTATACTTCAAAGCTGTACTCACTATTCTGCTGGTGCAGTCACTGTACATACATTACTTATTCTGTACTGACCCTGAGCTACATCCTGTATTATACTCCAGAGCTGCACTCACTATTCTGCTGGTGCAGTCACTGTACATACATTACTTATCCTGTACTGATCCTGAGTTACATCCTGTATTATACTCCAGAGCTGCACTCACTATTCTGCTGGTGCAGTCACTGTACATACATTACTTATTCTGTACTGACCCTGAGCTACATCCTGTATTATACTGCAGAGCTGCACTCACTATTCTGCTGGTGCAGTCACTGTACATACATTACTTACCTGTACTGATGCTGAATTAAATCCTTTTATTATCCTCAGAGCTGCTCCCACTATTCTGCTGTGCAGTACTGTTACAAAACATTTTATCCTGTACTGATCCTGAGTTACATTTTGTATTATACTGCAGAGCTGCACTCACTATTCTGCTGGTGCAGTCACTGTACACTCTACTGTGGGCTGTGTAGGGATCTCATTGGCTGCTGAAATCACATGACCTCGTTTTATGTATGTCAATGCACTTCCTGCTCGCCGCCATTAGCTTCTATACAGCGTACAGAATGGATCACTGTCTCTCTGATCAGCTTTTTTAAAAAACTATTACAGAATTTTTCCCAGCGATTTTACAACTGAAAAGCATCTGAGATAGATTAGTTAGCTTAGGGTACAGCAAGATTACAGAATTCTAGTTAGTATTAGTTAGAGATTTGGAATCAGCTCCAGTCAGTGCTCTGAACAGCACAGCTGCAGGGGAGGGGCTCCTCTGATTTGGGCGGCAGATCCTGCATCAGAGATATTTCTCCTCTCAAGCCACTGTGATATAGCCCCAAATTTTATTCCTGCCAGCATCCAGCATCCACACCAGCCTCAGTTCACGGTGTCAGTTTCTTTTGGGCTGCAGGTCTGCATTTGTAACTCATATTTGTGCTCTCAAGCCATGCTGACATAGCACCCAATTTTATTTCTGTGTTGCCATCCTCCACAGTCTGAGTCCAGGGTGTCCCTTCCTTATGGGGTGCTGTTCTGCATTTATTACTTATATTAGTCCTCTCAAAGTTTGGTGAAATAGCACCCTATTGACCTTTTGACCTTTGTTGTGGGGTGAACTGCATCATCGACAGCTACGTTCATCTCTCATAAGAAATCATTGTTCTATAGAGTGTATTCTATTTGTTCCCCTGTTTGTCAGTTGTGGTCAAACACCACATTTATTCCATATTCTTTATAAAAAATTTCTATTTCTATCCGTGATTGTCAGTTGTCTGAAAAGATCGCAGTTGTTAGATAATTTGTAGAAAATTATCCTATTTGTACTCCTGGTTCTCAGTTGTGGGAAAATACCAAATTTATTCCATATTCTGTAGAATAAATTTCTATTTCTATTCATGATTGTCAGTTGTCTGAAAAGACCGCAGTTGTTAGATAATTTGTAGAAAATTATCCTATTTGTACTCCAGTTTCTCAGTTGGGGGAAAATACCACATATATTCCATATTCTGTAAAAAAATTTTATTTTTTCGTGATTGTCAGTTGTCTGAAATGACACAGTTGTTAGATAATTTGTAGAGAATTAGATTTTTTTTTACTCCTGGTTGTTCATTGGTTGGAAAAGTCCAATTTTTTCCATGTTAATATTAAAAATTTATCTTTCTCAATCGGGTTGTCTGTTGTCAGAAAAGGTACAGATTCTTAAAAAATCTGTTTGAAATAGTCAATGCTAGTCTACTTGTAGTGTTGTATCCTAGAGTGTGAAGAAGAAAACTGTGAGTTGGCTGTTTACGGTTTCTTCCCCACGACGATTTTAAAGCTATTCGATTAGACACAAATTCTGTTATAATATAGTTGGCAGTTAGAAATTAGCAAGGATTTCAGAAAACTGGCTGACTTGCTGTCTTGTGCAGTACACTTTGTTCAATAACAGAGTTTTAAAAAATCTTTCAGACCTTTTTTTATTTGTCTTTCTGAACTTGGAAGCGATCTAAAGGTAGGTAAGCGAGCTAAGAGGGGGATGGAGTGTGGAGCTAGAGGTACTAGAGAAGGAGTGCCTTCAATTTGCTGCGGAGACAACAGAATAGCAAGCGAGCACATCGTCAGCTTGAAGGACGTCCTCAGGCCTTGTCATAGTTGGGTGGGTGCTTGTGAATCCAGTAACGAACCAGCGTCGCGCCAAAATTGTTCTTCATTGGTTTTACGCAACTGCATCTCGTTTTTTTCTCCTATTTTCACAGTATTGGGCAAAAAATGTGTCATCATTCTCGTTGCTGCATCTGTCATCCTGAAGTAAGGAATCATGTTTAAACCTGTATAGACCACTTTGGCTAATCCTTGTTATGTGAAGCGCTCTTTGATGGACGACAATGCGGTTGGGGTCAGAGCATTTCAAAAGCTAAGAGCAAGAGGATGATTTTGTATGCTCTGACACCCAAGCGCTTATGTATCGAGGAGAGGAACAGTGGTCAGTCGGACATCTTCCGCAGCGGTCGTCAAAGACTTGCAGTTACTGATGGCTTTAGCCATCAGGCTTCAGGATGTAGACTGTAAGGACAAGAAACTCGCTGTGATGATGATGATGATGATGACTGATATTTGAATTGCGGATACCAGTGGTTTTCAGCAGAATTATGCTTGCGAGTGCTTAATCAGTGGGAAAGGAGGAAAAATGATGGTTGTAGTGTCAGTTACGTGTACGCTCAAAAAGAGAGAGGGCGTTTACACAAGTCGCGGAGATAGTCGCCGCATGATCAGTGGTGGCAGCACGAAACACCGTACTAGCTTATCTTCGTCGAAAAGGTCGAGGACTGTGAAGCTGTGCACCAACTGCGGCTTATGAGAAGGATAAGCCCAGTTCTACACACCATCGCCCAATTACCACCCACCAACAAAGACACATCTACCCTTCTCCTTCAAAGTTTGCCCTGCACGCCATACACGCGGCAGTCTAGCCAGACGTTTCGATGTACAGGTGTGGGAGGAAGCGAAATGCTTTAACCCCACCATCAGAAGAACCAAAAGCCTGAATGTCGGCCATTGCGCCAGGTTTTGGCCTTGGAATCTGTTGCATTCCGTCTGGTTGACACAGATGGGTCTCCAAGTATTGTGCTTGTTGCCCTTACCAGATGCGAGTAGGCATTTCTTTTTAGGAAAAGCAGCCCTTGCCTGGCCAAAAGCCAGTGTAGATAAAATCTCCAGGCGCGTTGGTGGCATCTGTGTCCAGCAAAGTTCCATCTGACACAGATACTTTGTCCTTTGGTAAAAAATGTGGGTTTCTAGTGGCATTTCTTTCACCATTTTTAAACTAAGTGGTTCGGAAGAGGTCATTTTTCTGATTTTTTGTGGGCATGAGCTGCGCGATCGTCTCACTAAACCGAGTGCTGTAAGGTGTGTAGATTCTCATGAGATATATAATTATATTGTTCGGGAGCTAGGACAAGATTATTTAATTTGTATGTGAAGAAGAAAGAATGCTTAGATTTTGTTGGGCTTGAGACTTTTTATAAGGTTGTTTTGTATTGAGAAATTGTATATAGATTTTTTCGTCTGTGAGTTTTGGGTTGTTGTTTTAATAGCGCAGGCTGGAAAATACTCGCCGTCGTGGTGAGCTGTTCAGATCGGGTGTTTAGATTCGCAAATGAGAGAGTAGCGTGGTCGTGTTCGAGAAATATATTTCACGTTGGCGTGTCTGAATTTTTGTAGGTTCTCTGTCGGTGGATAAGGGTCGCAGCGTTTGCTGTGGTTGGTTTTTTATGGGTTGGATGTCTGGTGTATTAGATGATATGGGTGTGCTCAAGGGCTTGGTTAAAAAGGTAGTTGGCAGTGATTCTCGCGGTTCGCAGGGTGGGCGAGCCTCTCTGCGTTTTTCGAGTTACTTCACGCGCGATTCTCGCATGTACGTTTAAGATATATTTGGTGCTTATCAGTAAGGGTTTGTTTCTTGATTATGGGCACATAGATTAGAAAAGTGGCATTAGCTGATTAAGTAGGATTGCTATGTGTTCCATTTATGGCTATTAACTAGCAGGATGTATCATGGTGGACATACTCTGAAGTCTTGCTCTAGCGTAGGATTAAATAGGTGCGAAGATCTCGAAGTAATGAGTGCGTAATGGAGTATTCAACCGCGCTTGTGTTGCAAGGAGATGCGCAGATTGTGTCTTATGGGGGAGCATACCGCGGCTGATTTTTCTCAATCGCGTCGCCCACTCAAGAAACGGAGGTGATCTTGAGGAATTTTCCTCCAGCATTTGAGTAATAACGCGCGAGTAGAGAAGATTAATTGGAAGCATGTGAAAAGGGCCATTGGGGTTTGGAACAGGTAGCCGGTCAAACAGACCTCGCAGCGTTTCGTTCTGAGATGTGTAGCTCAATTGCGTCTCGATGCGCGCACTCAGTAGACAGAGAGGGGCGGTACGCTCTATCATAGGGGCAGAATGCAATTATGGTTTGTGTCCAAGTGCTGTGAGATGGTCAAGGTGTTTTGAGAGAGTCGAATGTCTGATCTGGGTGTGAGTATAATATCGAGTCGAACAGATACGGTCTGGTTGAATAGACGCGATTTCTTCGCTCCCGTGAGTGATGCTGTTGCTTCTGAAGCTTTTCTGGACTGTCAGCGAGGTTGCTGTTGGCTATAGCTTGGTTCTTCGCATCGTTCCTCTCTTCGTTGTGTGGATCGCTTCTGTAGAATGTTTCTGGTGGAAAGACCGTCTACAATGGGAGAGCAGCAACGTAGAATGGTCAAGTAGTTCGGGTTGCAGCGCGCGATTGGAATTGTTTTTTTAAGAGAACTAGAGTTGTAATTTCTTGTATTGGGATATTGTTTTTGCAGAGTGGTTACGGATACGGTCACTCAGTGGGTTTTGGGGTAGATGCTGTCGGTTAAAGACGGAATAGTAATGTCCTAGTTACTAGAAATTGGGGTTATCAAATAATACTTTTCTTTAGTGGGAACTTTTGTTAATCTGTGGGACATTGGATGGTGTTTGGGGGTCGGTTTGTCGTTTGCAAGAAGAGCCGAGCTAGGAGTGTATCGCGCTCTCGCAGATATGGTGCCTTGTGTTTGACGTAAGAGAAATTAGTTGGTTTGTTTCGGTGACGATGATGTGTTGTTTTGTTTTTAGCAAACGTTCTTTTCGGTGATCGCTGTTGGAAGGGTCGGATGCAGGTTTGCGAGGTCAGTGTTACGCATTGCTACAGGATGCGCAGAGGGATAATTTCAATGTCATGGAGTTTGGTCATAGTGATAGTATGTAGTGTTTCGAAAGGGGACTTTTTTGATGCTGTTGTAGCTTGTCGCTGTTTATTTTTGTCTTTTATTTAAAGCGGTAGGTTGTTCGGGTAGGACTGCATAAGTGCATCTGTTTGATGGGTTTTTCTGGGTGTGGTGTGTTAAGATGAGAAGACTGAATGTAAAGGGGGTCGCTTGACTGAGTAGAGAAATTGTTATTTCCATCAGTCTTCATTGGCACTAGAACAAGAAAGTGTATGATCTCAGCGTCGCGTTGGATTGTTGCGTGGTGTGGTGTCTGGACGAGGTCTCCTTGATCTACGTTCAAGAGAGATGTATTCAAAAGTCAGGCTAAATTTCGCTTGTTGTCGCGCTATATGGCGCGTCGCAGTATTCATTTGGAGTAGAGGAATGCGTCTAGGGAATTTGTAGTAGTCGTAGGTCGGTTGTTGATCCGAACTATAGAGGTTGCTGGTGCGGTGGAAAGGGTGTCTTCTTCAGGGGATCCTATATTAGTGACTGGTGGAACATTCAGTCAGCAACGTGCGCAGCATCCGGAGTGTAGAGTTGTGACGAGTGACGCAAGTTATAGCTAGAGCAGTCGCGATAGATGATGGAAGAGTGTTGGACAAATTCTTTTAAAATACGTCTAATTTGTTATTGGAGGAGAATTTAATAGTTTGCGGGTCCGTCGAGCCTGAGCTTTTTTTGGAGGTTTTGTGGTGTAGGCTATCTTTAAAATGAGATTTTGCTGGGGGAGTTGGGCTATTGGTGGTTATTTCCGTGTCAGGGGGCTCGCTGGAGATATGTCTAGAATAATAGGTTAAGTATGTAATTGGTGGGTTCACACTCGATATTGATTTAGATGCAAGTGGGCAGTGAAACGGGTTATGTAGGAGATGGATTGACGGCTCAGTCGCTAGGTTCAGCTGAATTCGCAGCGCGTGCGAGTTAACGTATGGGAATTCTTTTGTAAACTAGTGAACCTCGTGTTTTCCGCAATTGTGGATGTTCTATGCTTTGCAGCCCATCTCTCCGATTATTATGTCTCGCATAGTTGTTGGTCGCCTGGTGCTAGAAAAGATGTGACGCGCGTGTTGACATGGTGCATTTTCGCGGTAATACCGGCGTTCTTTTGTTCTTGTTTTGGTAGTTAAAAGGTGGCCCGGTGACAGCTTCTAGCCGCTTCTATTGTTTTTGTTGTAGGCTGTGGCGTTGCTGTCTAATCTTTGCGGTTAGGCCGCATGCACGGAATGTATGTATTTTGCGTAGTGATATTGTTTTCGCGCTTTGCAGACTTCTGGTTGTCTGTACTTGTTCGTTACTAGACGTATGTGAGCACTCTATTCCTTGTTTTATGTTTTGGCTGGATAATTTCAGCTTCAACTCGCACGCCTTGTTTGGGTGTAAAATGGAAGCCGCTGGTCTTTTCGCTCCATATGAGACTTTAATTTGGTATTATGGGCGATGAATCGTCATTAGAGTTCGGGAGAATGGGATGATTGTCTCTCCCGAATATCGGAGTCATTCGTTCTTTGGCAGAAGTACAATTAATTTACTTAATTGTCTCATTGAAGCTAGTGGGAGAATGGAGTCGGAGGGTGTGTGGAGTTAGACTTTCGTAGTCGGCCTCTAGGATGTGGGTCTGCGCTAGTCGGGCAGTTTTTGCAGATATACGCAGATCCAAGGAATATGGTACCCAGACGAGGGATATGAGCTATGTGTACTCTTGAATGGTCGATTATCTGAGTTCGTAGCTCTGCGCGCAAGGTGTCAGAGAGCAGAGAAGAAGAATGCAGGCAGTGTTAAAATCCAGCCTTAGATAATGATAAACAAATTAATAATCTCAGGAAAAAAAAATAGTTCACACAAAAAGAGTGCTTTAAACCATATTCTGAGGACGTGAAGTGCGCGGAGCGCGCAGGAGTTTTGGGTTAAAAATTGGTGGTCAATGAGAAGGACATAGGATTCCTGGTGAATTTTGAGATGCTAAGGATGCTTTCTTTTAAAAGGGGGGTGGTAATTTTTTTTAGAGGTGTTGCAGTTTGCTGTTTGAGAGCGAGTGCAGTGATGATTGATTTGTTGGTTGTTACAGCATAGAGAATTAGGATGGGATGTTGAGATATTGTCGCTTGTATAGAATGGATAAAGATGTTGTTAGTAGGAAAAATAAAATAGAAGTTTATATAGATGTAAGAGAAAATCCTCGTGATAAGAATTATGGTAGCTGTTCAAAAAGATTGTAAAGACCTTTATTTTTCAGACGGTAGTGGAATGTTAGTTAACGCCTCTTACTTGATGATGCTGGGAGTATTGAATGTAGGCGTACCATGTGGGTGCAGTAAGGGGCATGTTTGGCTCATAGAGGGCGGTCGGGTGGTCGCTATGTGAGAGAGGCTGTTTAAAACTTAGAATAAACACCTGCGGCGAGAAGTTATTTCGCGTTGGTCTCGTGTTTCTGAAATTGGAACGCCCGCAGGACTCATGGTGTATGGAAGGGAACGCTAGACTCTGGCTATAGTTGTGAATCAGCGCACGTGGTGCCATGTCAGGCATCAGCGCGCTAGACTTAAGCTCGCGGTAACTCATGCGTGGTGTGGGGAGATGGTGAAGGCTTCTGCGCTTTTGGTATTTTGACAGATTGGGGCTCGCGATTTTTCCTCGCAGCTTCCGTAGGTCCGGCAGGTATGGATGTAATTTGGGGTGGTATAGGTGGGGTTTTTGTGGAATTAAGTTCAGGTGAGAGAGGGGAGAATTAGCCAATATTTGTACGGCGTTTATGATGCATGCCTAGTGCCAGATGATATTAGTTTGTTGATTAATACGCTCGAATATCGCATCCGCTTAGTGGGTAGTGCGATAGCCCTCATTAGAGGGGGTGATAAATTTTGACAAGGTAAAAGAAAAGATTAATAAGATTGTTTTATAAATGTACTCAAAAAAAACGTATAACACTGGTTGCGCGATATCGCACGCTCAGATTTGGCGTTATTTCGCCCCATTTTACAAAGATACATATATTCCATATAAACTAATAAAAACAGTTTACACATAGCTTTAGTTTCAGGTCCGATAAAGGTGGATGCCGATGTCTATGTAAAGAGAGAATATAACAGTTCGATTTGATCGTGTGGGACGTGTGAACACAGTAGAAGCAAAAAAATTGGTTTTTTTTGCGTCCATTTTACCGACCCTCTAACATAATGGAATAAAAAAGATCAAAAAATGTCGCATGCATTCAAAGTCGCTAGCGATAAAAAGTACCGACTTAAGGCTCCGCAGAAAAATTTCCTTCATGATCCGTTGGTGTAGTACGCAAAAAGTTATTGGTGCACAACATGGCGCCGTTGGCGAAATGTTCAAAACTAATAAGGAAGAAATGTTTGGAAATTTTTTCTTACGGTACCAAACATAACGGGAAACGCTACTGTGTTTGTAGAGTAATGTTTCTGTGTGTCTTGTGTGTGTGTGGTGCGGTAACAATTGTAGACTATACGAATAAGTAGGACAGTTATTATTATACTGAATATTTGCAGGACCGCTCGCGGAGGACTTAGAGCAAGAAGCTCGCCTTCGAAACTCTTTGTGCTGAGAAAAATTGTTTTTTTTTTTTCAGCAATTTGTGCCCAACTTGAAATTATTTTTGCGGACGTTTCTCTAGTTCTTGGTTATGTGTAGCGTTATAGTATAGTGAGAGTAGAACTACCTATGTAGAGTATGAGATATATAGGTACATCTGGATTCGGCGCGAAAGATGGAAGTAATCGATTTTTCTCAAGTTGTTGTTCAGTCGCGGTGTAGAGAGACATCGATTATTGACACTTGAGGGGCTTTCAGAAGGTGCAGAGAGAGAGGATATGAAGAGAAAAGTAGCGGAGAAGAATCGTTGTACGCGGCCGGCATAAAAAAAAAAGCGGTCTTAAGGGGTTAAGAGAAAGGTAGAGAGAGGTTAGATGTGAAGATACAGAGAAGCTTGTGAGAGTTCTAGAGAGAGATGAGGGAAAATAAGAAGAAATTGCTCTCGCGCTGTGATGTAGGTCGTAGTCACGTGGATTATTGGGATGAGAGGGAGAGGAGAGCGAGGGCAGAATAGGCTGATAGGGGCAGGAGGTATAGGGCTCGCATAGACTGCTAGAGTTTTGGGCTCCGTTGTGTGTAGAGGTCTTGGGTCGGAGCTCTAAGGTTTGCCGCTGCTTCCTAATAGGGGAGTAGCGCTGGTGTGGTCGTCCGCCTTAGCTATATAGGAGGGCGCAGATTTGTCAAGAGGGGTAGATGTAGAGATATGATGTGATGTATGGTGTCTGTGGGGGGATGGCTATATTGGAGGCGGTTGGTTACTTAGTCTGGGCGAATCGCCTGTAAAACTGCGAAAGTAGGTTTGCATAGGTATATTACGAATACCTGCGATAGAAGGGAGGAGTGTAGAAGTGATGTCATAGATGGAGGAGAAAGGAGCTAAAAATGTAGTTTAGGTGGCAATGTCGAGGAGTGGGATGTGTTGTATCTCTTTAACGGGGAATTTTGTTTCGGAGTGTTACGCTGGGAGTATGAGTGGGGGGGGGTGAGAGAGAGAGACTGACGCTCTAAGAGTGGGAGTTTGTGAGGATAGAGCGAGGCCTGGCTGTGAGATCAAGTTGATTTGTTTTGGTTAGCGACATAAAGACATGCCGCTTGGCAAACTCATGCATGCCCCCATCCTAGTAGATAATGAGTTCCCAAGGTGATCACTGTTGGATTCAGTCGAGGAAAGGATGATCGGTGCAATGATATGTTTTCATGAGAAGGAAATAGTCAGTGAAAAGGTGGTGAATGATGTAGGGACAGTACAAAATGCTTGGGTAGAAAGAATAGTTAGTGGGGATGATATTGTGAGGGTGAGAGAGATGATCCGAATTGGGTGAAATGAGTGTGTGGGATAAGAAATTTGGGTAGAAAAATTGGGGGGAAAAATGTTGGTGAACTTGAATTCATGTTAGGGAGAAAAGGATGAAGATGACGATGATTGTATATCGAGTGGATGGAGAAAGGGTAGAGTGACGGTGATCAGAATAAAGCGATTGGTATTGGTACATCGGGAGATAGGGTGGTCTCCTTGGAGGGAGGGTGAGAAAAATAAAAAGAGAGGAGATAGAGAATGAGAGAGTATGGTATAGTGCAATTTGGAGGAGCTAGTACTGACGGTTAGGGAGCTGGGGTGAACGGGTAAAGGCCTACTGCCCTCCAAGGCCAGAGGAGGGGCTGTCTCAGTCTGTAATATTGAGAGTATGCAGTTGGATTCAGAGTGGGCAAGCGTATGCAATAAAGGGGTGGCGGGGGGAATGTTGGGAACGTCTGAAGAGGCTTGTAGACACCAGTTGTGGACACCCCTTTCTGAGCGGCTCAAGAAGTAGAGAGGCGACATATCAGTCAACTCCAGACAGGAGTGTAGGGTAGATACACACGGTTCTTTTTGAGAGCATGAGAGGATGGGGTTGTATGCCTTTTGATAGCAGATGAAGTAATGAGGAGTAAAATATGTGGCCTAGGGGCACTGACTCTTTACAACGGTATTGTCTAGGTGGATAGAGTGGTGGTGATTTTGATGTGTATTCTAGTGAGGAGAGTATATGGTACTTCGGACCTCCAGTATTCGAGGTTTGGTGGGTAATGCGCGTCGGAGGAATATCCGTCGCAAAGATCTCTAAAGTGGTGGAGTCCTTTGTTGGGATTGCTCGCATTGTGCTAGGACAGTGAAATCTTTTGGTTGATACATCTAGTGGCTTTCCGTGTTGAATGACTGTGAATCTCTCATGCGGGACTGAGGCTCTTCAAGTCTTTTTGGGCTGTGTATGAGTCAAGAGCGAGTCTCTCGGGCGGTGGCGTGGCACAGACAAGAGGTTGTTTGTGAGAGTGAGTTCGCCCTCAGACCAAACCTGTTCAGGGAGTGATCTCATTTGCTCAGACAAGTACATGAGGTCACTCTCGTTTGTTGACATCATGAGACTTGTTAATCAGATATGGAGAGGTTGTCAGAGTTACATACAAAGTGTGTGGGAGAGAGTGATTAGGGTTTGGTATCTGGAGTCATGGGCGGACCTTTATAGTCAAATTGAGGTACGTGGTAAACCATCAGTCTTATTCATCCTCCAACCTTCCTAGGCCGATGAAGAATTTTGGTTCTTTTACCATGGGGCAAGCCGCAAAGCTCTCTCTCAAGGTGCTGGCTGATTCCAGACGGGGAGTTGATTGTGACGCTGTTTGAAAAATAGTCATTAGCACCTATCTAGAATACGTTCGCTGTCACCTGTGTGGTGACTTTGGTGTCACCATTTTGCATGCCTTTGCTCTTCGAAAAAGATTTAGTCCTCGACGGAAGATGGGAAAGAGCAAGGGACAGGAGGACGTAGGGGAAGAGACTGATGAGGCACATCTTTTACGGCCTGGTTAAGGTACATTCGGTGGAGTTCAGGAGGTTGGGGGATCCTAGGGCATCTACAGATTTTGCAACTTCCACCCTTCTCGATGGTGGACTATAAACCTGTACACAAAGTTTTTTTGTTTTCTTTTTCAGCAGATATGACAGTTTAGTCTTATTTAGGTTTAATTAAAGTATATAATCTTTATATATAATGGGCGACATGTATGATTTTTGGCGCTTAGACAACATTTTTTATGCGCATTATAATAGTGTAGAATGCGTCTGAATTTATGAACCCGGTCCACTGCGGGTCATGAATCAGGCACGTTCTAGAGCAAAGACGACAATTCCGGCTCCAGCAGTAATGCGCCTATTTTTGCCATTCTCCCATTCAGAAATGTGTAGTTTCGTACAGTTGTAATGCACCCTGTCTCCTGAATGCCCATATACATATATTAATTTCAGTGTCATCTTTTTGTAATGATCCATCATTTAAGTTACAATAAAACAGTGTCACGGCACCTCTACTAACCCTACTGCATATGGGACGTTGGAGCAGACAGATGTCACTGCTCCTCTGCTAACCCTACAGTGTATTTGGCCCTGCAGCAGATGGATGTCACTGCAACTTTGATAACCCTATAGTGTATGGGGCCCCAGAGCAGACTGATATCACTGTACCTCTGCTAACCCTACTGTGTATGGGGCCCTAGTCCAGATGGATGTCACTTCACCTCTGCTAACTTTACTGTCTATGGGACCCCGGAGCATATGGATGTCCTCCTCTGTTAACCCTACTGTGTATGGGGCTCCAGAGCAGACAGATGTCACTGCACCTCTGCTAAACCTACTGTGTGTGGGGTCCCTGAGCAGATGGATGTCACTGCACCTCTGCTAACCCTACTGTGTATGGGGCCCGGAGCATATGGATGTCATTGCACCTCTGATAATCCTACTGTGTATGGGGCCCTAGTGCAGATGGATGTTACTACACCTCTTCTAACCCTACTGTGTATGGGGCCCCGGAGCAGATGGATGTCCTCCTCTGCTAACCCTACTGTGTATGGGGCCCCAGAGCAGAAAGATGTCACTGCACCTCTGCTAACTCTACTGTGTATGGGGCCCCAGGGCAGAAAGATGTCACCGCATCTCTGCTAACCCTACTGTGTATGGGGCCCTGGTGCAGATGGATGTCACTGCACCTGTACTAACCCTATTGCATATAGGACCTTGAAGCAGATGGATGTCACTGATTCTCTGCAAATGCTACTGTATATGGGACCCCAGAGCACTGCACCTCTGATAAACTTACTGTGTATGGGGCTCCGGAACATACGGATGTCACTGCACCTCTGTTAACCCTACTGTGTATTGGGCTTCGGAACAGATGGATGTTATTGCACCTCTGCTAACCCTACTGTGTATGGGGCCCCGGAGGAGATGGATGTCACGGCACCTCTGCTAACCCTACTGTGTATGGGGCCCCGGAGCAGATGGATGTCACTGCACCTCTGCTAACCCTACTGTGTATTGGGCCCCGGAGCAGATGGATGTCACTGCACCTCTGATAACCCTACTGTGTATAGGGCCCAGGAGCAGACGGATGTCACTGCACCTCTGTTAACCCTACTGTGTTTTGGGCCCCGGAACAGACAGATGTCACTGCACCTCTGTTAACCCTACTGTGTATGGGGCCCAAGAGCCATAAAATGCTTACATTTTTCTGGCAGAATCAGTATTGGAATGGATGGACAATGGAGTAACAGGTGACAAACAAGCTGTAACCATTGCTGGAAGAGCACAAGCTCGTGGTGGCAGTGTTATGGTCTGGAGAATGTTTTTAGGTCTTTCTCTTGTCCACTCATCCATGTTGAAGATGCTCTCACCCAATTTGGTCTTACAATAACCGTCATAATATTCCAGCTGCAGTATAAGCTGATGATATCCAAGAATTGTTTAACCCCCTGAAGATGCAAATCCACAGAGGTTTAGGAAGAGGCAGATGATGCTCAAGAAAAATATAAAAGCCTGAGTAAACTAATGCTCCAGGAACAGAGGCAACTGCATGTTTGGCTGCCTCCTTCTCCTGGTAAGTCCCTTATTCTACTACCTCCTTTTCCAAGTAAGTTTCTTCTTCTGCTGCAATTTTTTTTCCAGTAAGTGCATAATTTTGTTGCAGCCATCTCCCAGTAAGTCTCTAATTCTTCAGCCTCCTTCTGTTAGTAAGTCTCTCATTCTACTACCTTATTCTCCCAATAAGTCTTTTCTTCTGTTGACTTTGTCTCCCAATTTGTCTCTTATTCTGCTACCCTCTTTCTTACAGTACGTTTTCTCTTCTGCTGCCACCTTCTCCCAGTAAGTCACTTATTCTTCAGCCTCCTTCTCCTGGTAAATCCCTAATTCTACTACTTCATTCTACCAGTAAGCCTTTTCTTCTGTTGTCTTCTTCTCCCAGTATGTCTCTAACTTTGCTGCCTCCCTCTCACAATAAATCTTACTCTGCTGCCTTCTTCTCCTAGTAAGTATTTTCTTCTGATACCACCTTCTCCCAGTAAGTCTCTCTTCTACTGCAACTATTTCCAGTAAGTTCATTATTCTGCTGCCTCCTTCTCCCAATAACTTAATTATTCTGCTGCGTCTTTCTCACAGTAAGTATCTTCTTCTGCTGCCTCCTTCTCCCAGTAAGTCCCTTACTTTGCTGCCATCTTTTTCCAGTAAGTGCTTAACTTTGTTGCCGCCTTCTCCAAGTAAGTCTCTTACTCTGCAGCCTCCTTCTCCCAGTGGGTCTTTTCTGCTGCTACCATTTCCAGTAAGTCTCATAATTTGCAGTCACCTTCTCCCAGTAAGTCCTTTTTTCTGCTGCCTCCTTCTCCCAGTAAGCCTGTTTTGAACCACTGCCCGCCATATTCTATGTTTTCATCGCATTTTTTTCGTCCCTACGTTCCAAGAGACATAAGTTTTCTATCTGCAAGTTGTTTGGGGATTTTTTTTTTTTTGCGGGACAAGATGTACTTTTTGATGGTGCCATATACATATACATACATACATACATAACATGGAAAGGTGTAGAAACATGATTCACATGGGTTAATTCTGTCATTGGTTCTCCTATGGGGTGTGTCTTTGTCATTCTATCTCCCATCTTCAGGTGCTTTCATTATTCTATATAAAGCTTTGTTCAGTATGCACATATATAAACTATGTGAAAGGACTGAAAAGCATTAGTTGAATACAAGTTAAATTTTTTTTCACATTTGTTTATTTTTTTGAGAGCGCTGGGCTTCTGCTTTCTCCATTTTTTCCCTATTGGATTTTCCAAATGGAGATGGTTGTTTATCCTATGTAGAAACATGGCTCTCAATTATATCCTGCCTTCTTTAGGCTTCTGGCTTCCATGACATCCAAACATTTTATCATGTAGGGGAGGAGGTCAGTCGGGCAAAGGAATGTGCACACCCTTCCTCATTTATTTTGCAGCGTTTAAAAGGTTAAACAGCCAGTATGGGAGCCTTCTCCAATTCTGGCTTTTAGCAGTGGGTGTGAACTGTAGTTAACAGTCAACCCCCACTGCATATGGAATAAGCCCGCTCCATATATTTCTGGAGGTCTAATGTCATGAGCATTAATTATTGACCATTTGTCTTGACCCGTGTGCATCTGCAAATTCTCAAAATGTTTTGATGATATGATGTGCAATAGGTGGTGGGATATTCAAAGCTTTTGCAATTTTACATTGAGCAAAGTTTTTCTGAAATTGTTCTAGAATTTTTAGACATGAATTTTTACAGATTGATAAACCTCTGATCATCTTTGCTTCTGAGAGACTCTGCCTCTCTAACATCCTCTTTCTATGCACAGTCATGAACCTGTTGTTTTTTATTAGTACTACTAACTTTTCCAGCTTTTTGTGAACTAAGTCCCAACATTTTGAAGATGTGCTGTTGCCATCAATTTCTAAATGTTTTTTTTAATAAGATGGAGAAATGTCGAACCATCACCTTCTGATCTGTGTCCTATGTTCTGTTGTGAATAACATATGGTTATAAGAGATTTCCAAATTAACAAGCTCTTTATTTCATAACCTTTTACACTGCCTCCCAACTTTTTCGGAATTAGGGTTTTAATATGTTTGACTCCTTGAAATGCATATTATACCTCTAATGCTGTAAGATATGAGGAGATGGGTTGCTGACACAATTGTAATAATAATAATAATCTTTATTTATGTAGCGCCAACATATTCCGCAGCACTTTACAATTTAGAGGGTAAACGTACAGACATTACACTTTAAAAGAACTTACAGATGAGACACAAGGCGTGAGGGCCCTGCTCACGAGAGCTTACAATCTATTATGGTGTATGGGTGAGACAAAGGGTTAAGAAGTGCTCAGTTTACAATGGTCCAGCCATGTTACATAAATAAGAGGTGGTTTACATAAAAGTTGGGTGAACCTGCCAACCTGACGGTACACCTATATATAGATAAGTGCCTACGAGTGCCCTAGTGTTGGGAGTGACAAATGAGTATGATAGCAGGTGGGGGTTAGCAATTAGGGATCGTGGTAGGCCAGACTGAGAAGATGTGTTATCAGGGACCTCTTAAAACGATGAGGGGTGTGAGTGTGCCTGATCACCTGCGGTAGCATGTTCCAGAGAACTAGTGCCGCACGATGAAGTCTTGGAGACGTGCATGAGAGGTTCGGATAATTGAGGAATGTAATCTGATATCATCAGCAGAGCGGAGAGAACGGGTAGGGTGGTAGACAGAGATGAGGGAGGAGATGTAGGGGGTGCAGCGCTGTGGAGAGTCCGGGTAGGGTGGTAGACAGAGATGAGGGAGGAGATGTAGGGGGGTGCAGCGCTGTAGAGAGACTGGGTAGGGTGGTAGACAGAGATGAGGGAGGAGATGTAGCGCTGTGGAGAGCTTTATGGGTGAGAGTGATTAGTTTAGAAAGTTTGAGTTTGGAAAGAAAGATGAGCCTGGCTGCTGCATTCAGGACAGATTGGAGGGGGGAGAGTTTACAGAGAGGGAGACCGATAAACAGGGAGTTTCAGTAGTCAAGACGAGAATGAATAAGAGCTTAAGGGTTTTAGTTGTTTTCACAGTGAGAAAAGGACGGATTTTGGAGATGTTCTTGAGGTGCAGATGACAGGAGCGGGAAAAGGATTGTATATAAGGGGTGAAAGACAGATCAGAGCCCAGTATAACCCTAAGACAACGGGCCTGATGCCTTGGCGTTATGGTGGTGCCACACACTGAGACAGAAATAGCAGGGTAGGGTTGGTTAGAAGATGGCAGAAAGACAAGAAGTTCAGTTTTAGTGAGGTTTAGTTTGACATACAGAGAGAACATGATGTCAGAGACAGCGGACAGGCAGTCACTGGTGTGATGTCTCGGGAGGAGGTGTATAGCTGGGTGCATTTAGCATAGAGATGGTACTGGAAGTCAAATCTGCTGATGGTTTGTCCAATGGGGGCTGTGTAGAGTGAAAAAAGGAGAGGACCTAGAACGATCCCTGAGGAACCCCAACAGACAGAGGAAGAGGAGAGGAGGTAGAACCAGAAAATGAGACACTGAGGGAGCTGATGGTGCTGAGCTGAGGAGAACGTGGTGATCCACAGTGTTAAACGCTACAGAGAGATCCAGAAGAAGCAACAACGAGTAGCTGTCCTGTGATTTAGCCATGAGGAGATCATTAGAGACTTTAACTAGAGCAGTTTCTGTGGAATAAAATATCTTCAGCAAATTGAGATCTGAAATTACGAAAAGTAAGCTGTCTCACAGTGTCAATAAACAGTCCTTTGGTTATTTAGTTTCAGGAACTGCTGATGGAAAATACGACGTCCTTTCCTTACATGTTGATGCTCAACTTTGGCGAATTAACATCAGTGAAGTATCTCTACTGCGTCATTGCTTTTATGGGCTACACACTGACTGTAATCCTCAATGGTGCGGTGATTGTTACAGTGTTACAGTACAAGAGCCTCCAGGAGCCCATGTACATCTTCATATCTGTGCTATGTATGAACGGAGTCTACGGCAGCAGTGCCTTCCTTCCCAGCCTTCTAATGAATCTTCTTCAGAAGAGTCCATCCATTTCATACCCTGCCTGCTTGACCCAGGTATTTTGCATCCACACCTATGGGACTTGTGAGATGACAATTTTGGCCTCCATGGCCTATGACCGCTATGTGAGTATTTGTAATCCTTTAAGGTATCACAAGATAATGACTTTGACCACAGTCCTAAAGCTGGTCCTTGGTTCCTGGTTGTTTCCTATTACACTATTTGTCACTGTTATAGCCCTAACAGCTAGACTTCCCCTATGTGGCAACCACATCGTAAAAATCTACTGTGACAACTGGTCGGTGGTGAGCCTCTCCTGCATAGACACAACAGTCAACAACATCTATGGACTCTTCATGACTGTGACAATGTATGGATTCTTATCCTTGCTGATATCTTATTCTTATTTCATGATTCTTAGGGTCTGTATGAAATCCTCCAAGGAGGTGAAGGAGAAGGCTCTGCAGACCTGCTCCCCTCATCTCATCACCATTGCAAACTTCTTTATTGACACACTCTTTGAGATCCTTATATATCGTCTTCCTCCGACCAAACTACCACACGAGTTCAAACTCTTTATGTCATTGCAGTTTCTGTTGGTTCCACCCATCCTGAATCCTCTAATCTATGGTTTGAAGATGAAGGAGATAAAATGTAAAGTGATGAAACTTTTATCAGTTAAACAAGAAAAAATATAACAAGTGGTTTTTAGAAATGCAGAACAATAAATTACATATCCTTTACTGATCTTGAGTTACATCCTGTATTATACTTCAGAGCTGCACTCACTATTCTGCTGGTGCAGTCACTGTACATACATTACTTATCCTGTACTGAACCTGATTAACATCCTGTATTATACTCCAGAGCTGCAATCACTAATTCTGCTTGTGCAGTCACAGTGTACATACATTACTTATCCTGTACTGATCCTGAGTTACATTTTGTATTATACTCCAGAGCTGCGCTCACTATTCTGCTGGTGCAGTCACTGTGTATATACATTACTTATCCTGTACTGATCCTGAGTTACATCCTGTATTATCATCCAGAGCTGCACTCACTATTCTGCTGGTGCAGTCACTGTGTACATACATTACTTATCCTGTACTGATCCTGAGTTACATCCTGTATTATCCTCCAGAGCTGCACTCACTATTCTGCTGGTGCAGTCACTGTGTACTTACATTACTTATCCTGTACTGATCCTGAGTTACATCATGTATTATCCTCAAGAGCTTCTCTCACTTTTCTGCTGGTGCAGTCACTGTGTATATACATTACTTATCCTGTACTGATCCGGAGTTACATCCTGTATTATCCTCCAGAGCTGCGTTCACTATTCTGCTGGTACAGTCACTGTGTGAATACATTACTTATCCTGTATTGATCTTGAGTAACATCCTGTATTATAGCCCACAGCTATATTACCAGAAACAGCATACTTTCTGCTCTAGTATATTAAATATTAACCATACATTCACACTTTTTCCATACTCTAGTCCTAATTTTACTCAATACCACTGACTTTCCCTCTATGTTATATAGTAACATAGAAAGTATGATTGAAAAAGAACATACAATATGTTCATCAAGTTTAACCAAAGCATTGAGAAGATGGAAAAGAATGGGATGTTATAGGTAACTTTTTTATTTTATTTTCACCTATTTATACATAGAAGATAAGAATACCAAAACTAACCAATCAGCTCTAGAAAGGAAAAAAGGTCCTGCCTGATCTTGTGTGGCCATCAGAAGGGATCAACATTTAAAACTAGAATTTTATAAATTTGAATAAATGTTAATTGTCTTAGCCGTTTTTGACGTAATTAGGTGCTGTAACCAGCTCCTGAAGTGTCTATTCCACAGATTCACAGCTCTTTCAGTAGAGAATCAGCTCCTGAGTTACCTGTCTCTTAGATTCAAAGCTCTTACAGTAAAGAACCAGCTTCTAAGGTGGCTAGCCCACAGATTCACAGCTGTAACAGTAAAGAACAAGCTTCTGAAGTGGCTATTCCACAGATTCACAGCACTTACAGTAGAGAATCAGGTCCTGAGATGACTATTGCATAGATTCACAGCTCTAATAGTAAAGAACTAGCTTCTGAAGTGGCTATTCCACAGATTCACAGCTCTTACAGTAGAGAATAAGCTCCTGAGGTGACTATTCCATAGGTTCAAAGTTATAAGATGAAAGAAACAGCTCCCGAGGCTGATATTAAACAGACTCACATTTTTACAATAAAAAAACAGCTCCTGAGGAGTGTATTCCAAAGATTCACAGCTCTTACAGTAAAGAACAGCTTCTGAGGCAACTCTTCTTAGATTCACAGCTCTTACAGTAAAGAACCAGCTCATGGGGTTGCCATTCCACATATTCACAGCTCGTACAGTAAAGAACCAACTCCTAAGGTGGCAATTTCACAGATTCACAGCTCCTACAGTAAAGAACCAGCTCCTGAGCTCACTATTCCATAGATTCACAGCTCTAACAGTAAAAACAACTTCTGGGGTGACTATTCTACGGATTCTCTGCTTTTATATTAAAGACAAAAAGACTTTCTGCCACCTTATTATTCACAATCCCGTAATATAATTAGGAACAATTAAAAAGTTTTCATAGGTGCAACATCCATCATTGCTGACAAATTTCGAGCTTCATGAAGCGTCTACTCATAATTACATGTAGCTCAAAACACGTCAACAAGAATGGATGTTGCACCTACGTTTTAAATGTTTCTAATAAGTATGACTTTTTAATATTGATACTCACCTGGATGCAGGATTTTACATAATTTTTCCTACAAATGTATAGTTCAGAACCAACTCTTGAAGCAGCCTTATCCATTTTCAGTTCGTACAGTAAGGAACCAAATACTGAGGTGACTATTCCACAAATTTACAGCTCTTACAGTAAAGAACCAGTTTTGAGGTGGCTATTTCACAGATTCAAGATTCTTATAGTAAAGAACTTGCTATTGTGCTGTCTATTCCAAAGATTCACAGCTCTTAC
Organism: Phyllomedusa bahiana; assembly: GCA_025379985.1. Classification (NCBI taxonomy): domain Eukaryota; kingdom Metazoa; phylum Chordata; class Amphibia; order Anura; family Hylidae; genus Phyllomedusa; species Phyllomedusa bahiana. The sequence continues at coordinate 53,865 of JAODAL010025260.1, forward strand.
AGTAAAGAACCAGCCCCTGAGGTGACACTTCTACAGTTTTCCAGGTTCTTTTGGAGAAGAGAGCTTCATTCTCTACCATACATGGAAGCTTGGTTGCCAAGTGGATGCCCAAACACTCAGGGCGACATGTATGATCGGGAGTTGCGCCTGTTTTCTGGCGAAAACTGCGCCTCACCAATGCGAATCCCCTATCGGATGCAGTGATGCGGTGTTAGGCGCAACCTTCGCCACTTTCGGATGCGTCTAACATGAAGGGCGTGTAAGGGCGCGGTGTGGGCGTTCTGGGGCGGGACGCACCACATTTGAATACTCCAAGGCATGCATGATCGCGGGTCGGCAAAGTGCGGCACATTGCCGCTCCGACAGGCAGACCTATTTTAAAAGCGGTTGAATAGTCGGAGTCGAAAATAAACAAATATTGATTCAATAAATTAATTTTAATTTCTTTTTTTTCGTTAGCCAATGATCAATAATATGGGTGTAACGAAAATAAACAAAAATGAACTCATTGAATTCATATTTATTAGTTTATTTTCATTACTCCCATATTATTATTCATTTTAAAATAAGAGGAGGTACAATTTTCGGGAGTATTATCATGTGATTCTGCCTGTACAGTTTTATTATAGATTGCTTTTAAAAAACCCATAAAAAGGTCGCTGTTCCCTTTGGCCCAAAAAAACCGCGCCTCTTTTAATTTAGTCAAACAAAACAAAGCTCCTCTGCATTTTTTTTCCCCCCATAAAAATCCATGAAAAGTAGCTAAACCCGCTGATTGGCAAGCTGGAGCCCCTCTTCTCCCCAAACAACACATTACTAAAATATTTCCCTAAACAGTAATAATTTAGGGGGGGCCTTTCTATCCGCCCTTTTTCCCACCACTCAAAATAGGGGCACACATATGATTGGGGAATATCTCCCCGCCTGGGCCAACAATCACTCTTTTTTCCCTTTTTATTTTGTATTTTGAACTGTCCCGCCTTTTCTTTTGATTGGTCAATACTACTCCCCCAAAGGGTTATAAGGGTTTCACTGTCTCTCCTATTCTAAATTGGTTGTTTTTTTTGCCGACCAATGAGAAGCGTTTACAGAATTTAAAATACTAAATTTTCCCCCGGAAATTTTTCCAATATCCCAAAATTCCCGGATGTAGCGTCGGTGAAGGGCGACAAACCCGTTGTTAGGATTTGATTGATGTTGTTTTTAGAAGGTTTGAGCTCTTTTCAAGAATTTTTTACACCAAAAAAAAAACGTTTTTTTGATTCATCTCCATGCCCACGGAGTGAGAGCTGAGATTTATTTTTTGGCGATCTTAATATTTTCCTTTGTTTTTAAATGCCAAAATTTTTTCACTTTTTCCCATCGCTTTTTAGACGCTTTGTTTTTTTCTTTATTCTTCATTCATTTGAAAGAAAACTTTTTTGCTATTCCTAACATGTTTAATGATTTTCGCTGTTTTTTAGCCCTTTCGAATCGGAAAACATGTTGGGCAGTCCCTTTTGCGCCTGTCCCCACTGGCCTCCACATGGCGGGCTCGGTGGACTTTACCCGCTGTTGAGCGCACCTCAGGCGCTGACATCATGAGGGCAGCTTTTCCCTTTCGGCGCTCCGAAACCCCGAGTTCTACTGTCCCCCCTCTAAAATTTGCTTTTTTTTGTACATAGTTAACCATTATGTGCACCTAAATACACCAAACTGTGATATATCTGCTGTGTACAAAACAAACAAAACTGAAATCCCAAGTTTGGTTTCTTCAAACCTTTTATTTGCTTACTCGAAACAAACTAAAAGCTATAGGGGCAAATGGGCCCCAAAGGGGATGAAGACTAGGGGTTTGGAAAAAAACTTTCCCAGAACAGAAGCCCTACTTGTCTCAAGTCTCTTGTACTTCAAAGAGCGCAACTTCACCAGGTCATCGAAAAGATTCCTAAACATATTCATGGGAAGATTTTCCACTATATCCAAACTAAGCATCATGTATTAAACACCACTAGGCTAACTAGGAAAAAAGTGCTCCAGAGCCCACCACCCAAGCTTCTGAATGCTCCAGAGGCCCGTTCTTCATAGGAGAGACTGGCCAGCCTAGGCCAGCCAGTGAAGGTCCTGGTGTAGGAGAGTACAGTCAGTGTAGGCCAGCCAATAAAGGTCCAAACACTGGTGTAGGAGAGAACAGCCAGCCAACCTAGGCCAGCCAATAAAGGTCCTCACCCTGATGTAGTAGAAAACAAAAAGCCTATACCAGTCAATGGAGGTCCTTAACCTAGGGTAGGAGACACCAGCTTAGGTCAGACAATGAGGTCCTCACACTGGTGTAGGAGAGAACAGACAGCCTAGGCCAGTCAGTGGAGATCCTTAACATAGTATAGGAGACACCAGCCAGCCTAGGCCAGCCAATGGAGGTCCCCATCCTGGTGTAAACCACTGTAGTACAGGAACAATGATGCAGCAAATGGTCCATTCTCTCCAGCGTGGCACTGCACTCCTCCTAGGAATAACTTCTGGTCTTCACAGTTTCCTATGATCGCAGCACCAAGTTCAAAAACTTCAAGGGCATCATGCTGGAATTATAAAGATTCACCCTGACCTCCAGGTTCCAAATTGGTTAGTCCCTGAGCACCAGAGGTTTCTGAATTGGGTCAGAGAACTCTTTTTTCAAGTAATTTTCTCAATCAAGATCTAATTTCCTACATCCTCAGGTCCTACCAGCAAATGACCTTCAGAACCCAATTAGCACAAGCTGAAAGATGCCAATGTAGTGTACACTTCACTTTCTCCCTTGTCCCCATTCTTGGAAGAAAAACCAAAACCATCCCGTACAGGAGAATACTCATGGGGAAGCTCTCCTGATTCAGAGGTTGGCTAGGCCAACCAATGGAGGTCCTTACCCTGGTAAAGAAGAGAATAGCCAGCCTAGGCCAGATAATGGAGGTCCTTACCCTAGTGCAGGAGACACTGGCCAGCCAATGGAGATCCCCAATTGTTTTGTCAAGGAATTTTCTCAATCAAGATCTGATTTCCTACATCTTTAGACCCTACCAGCAAAGTACTGTACCTTCAGAACCCAAATAGCAAAAACTGGAAGATGCCCATGTAGTGTACAAATATCTTTCACTTTCATTCATATCTCCCATTCTTGGAAGAAAGGCCAAAACCATCCCGTACAATAGGCCCTCTTGATTCGGAAGTTGGCTAGATTGTACTTAATAAAGGTGTTTACAAGACTTTACCCAACCTTCATAGTCTACTCATGTAGTAACCTCCCTCATGATTAGGGTAAAGAGAGGCGCCAGCAAGATGCAGACACTGCTCAGATATATTATCACAGGGAACAGATATTTTTCAATTAAAGGGATTTTCTCACCACATTAATTAGCATTTAACGTGTAGGGAAAGGAAAATGAAGACTATAAGCAAATCTATTGCTGTGTTGATTTTGCTTTGGTCAGGAAATAAAAAAGATTTTGTCTTCTCTCAGAGTAAACAAGTTTCTCTGGTTACCGAACACCTCTTCCCACCTAACTCTCCTCTGTCTCTTATTTGATACATCCACGCTGCAATCAGTCAGTCACTTCGATCATGGTGAGTCACTCCCTTTAAGTTTATCTGTTCCCAGAGAGTCCAAGCTAACCCTTGACTTGGTCCACCATTTGAGCGGTAATCTTCATCCCACTGTACCTGTTTCATTCAGGGTAATTTCAATATCCAAATTTGATGCCAATGACTTCTATGGACTCCTGGTGCCCCCAGGGTATCAAAAGCAGGATCTGCTCCTCCCAACCACTGACTCTAACACCTACCCCATTTGATTATGGACCTTAAGTAGTCACTGAGAACCCTACAGGGCCTGTTGTTTGCGTGTTGTCAGCCTGGTGTTTTGAATTAGGTGTGCTTTGCACTTTATTATTGTTTTAATTCTGTACTTTAGTGTCGTATAGGGACATCCACTTGAAAGAGGCCCCAAATATTCTGCTGTACCACCCATTAAAAAGAAGCAATCGAAAAAAAAAAAAAACATTTTGGCGACCATTTTAGCGAGTTCTCCATGTTCCTGAACATATAAGCAGCGTATTGGGGAACAAATATAAACAATTTCACGTTGGATCTTTTCCTTCACAAACAATAGAATGGCAATCAGGTTTATGCTTGGAATGGGAATCAGATTCTGCACAGAATCTGTGTTGGTTTCCACGTTTAAATCTATCATGTTCACATGCTCTTAAAGTCAATGTCTAACCCTGGACACCAGCCTAAACAGATCTAATACTTTATGAGGGTAAGTTTCCTAGAATATCTTTATAGAGGTTGGTGCTCCAATTTTCTGATACAGTTCATCAAATTCGTTTGAATATATGCATCCTGTCTGCCTGCAGCCACCATTAGGGGGAACTAACTGTAGACTGGCTATAAGAATTAGTTCAACAAACCAAAAATAAAGTAAAAATTTCTCCCATTGCATGAGTCTTCATTCATCTCCCTGTGATGTCTTCTGTGTAATTTTCACTCTGTTGTGTATAGCCTCCCGTCCCTGCAGCTGAACAGCAGCAGAAGCTGTATCCCTTTGCCTTGTAAAACTGCAAACCCCAGGACCCTTTGCTGTGCTTTCTTAATCTTCATCCCTTTCAACTTCAGTTCACATTCACTGTTTCCTCCCTCATGTTTAAAGTGTGTGGCTTCAAAGATGTTGCTTCAAAGACTGTCCTAAAAAAAATCACAATTCCTTAGTCACCTGATTTCCTGTGCTCAACACAAAGCTGTTTCCTTAATCTAGAGAAGGATAACTACTGACGTTCCTGTCATCAGGAAACTGAAATAGAACTGTGGGAAGCAACAGAAAACGTGACCCTTTTCAAACATGGGCAAAGTATATATAAAGGAATGCATCAAGCTTATGACACCCACAGAGCAGGGTCAAGACCAGGGGTGTTGCTAAAGGAGATTCAGAGGTCACAATTAGTGTTGGGCGATTTTATCGACAAAGTTGAAATCGGCAAGGTTTTTATGGTGATCGAAATTTCCAGATCATTCGTTATTAAGGTTAAATCTGGCATCACTATTAAGACGCGCCTTTTTTGGCGCTTCCTGTAATTTTTTTCGGCCAG
>JAODAL010025261.1:0-58961 GCA_025379985.1 Phyllomedusa bahiana
CGAAATTAATGGCCACTAGTCAGCGAGCGGTCGTCATCTAGTTAATTGCGGTGCTGTTCTTGATAACCTGATGCAGATTTCTCTGCTGTTTGTGGGCTGGAGTTGGTTGTGTTCTTTCCTCTGCTTTTTATACCTCTAATCTCCTTCCATTACCACGAAGGACAAGCATCTGTTCCTGCAGAGTTTCCCCACTGATTGCGCCTCCCCGGTATCATTAAAGGACATTTCAAGACTCTTTTACCTACTTTACTGTAATAAGCTATTTCTAATCGCCGTTATTTTGTGTCATTTAGCAGATGAAGTGGCTACAACATGTTGCTGCTTTCATTTGTGTCGTTAGGAGCTTTTGTTAAAATAAATAGAGAGATTTTTTTTTATTATTAGGAAATGAACGTGATCGCCTCGTGGGAGGAGCGGCTTCCATCTTGATGGTTTTCTTATGGCGCCGGAGCGAGACCTCCTGCAGTGATCCGGAACAGACGGTCCCTCTTGTCGTGGCTCCGGGCAAGCAGCAGAGTCCGGGGATCGGGACATATTACGATGACCCCTCATGAGGAAGCTTAGGCATTGGTTTATCTTTAGGGGGGTTCGGAGGGGACTGGTCCCCCCCACTTTTTTCTGGGGGGGGATGGTCCCCCCCACTTTTTAGCCACTTCAATAAAAATTAATCCATATGAAAGCATGAGAATGCAGTAAGTGCAAGAGCAGAGCACAGAGGAGGAAGAAGTTAACCCTTTGTCTCCTATACTTCTGTGCATCTTGGGGGACGCAGTAGTTTGCAGCCTCAAGTGTCAGTGCAGAGTGAGAGCAGCGAGGATTGGTAGAGCAGGAGTCAGCAGGAGCTGATTCACTAATCAGAACGCTGCTCACAGTATCTTTTCCTCCCCTCGTATACCACTTCCCCTATGCCAACTGCACCAGACTACAGGAGACAGATAAGGAGGGGACAAGGGTGCTAGGCGTTGTGTGTGCTTGTGAGTAGGGTATGTACTGTATATATGAGATGTGTATATACTGTACAGCCAGGGATCTAGCTATGTCACTTCTTCCCTGTACTTACGTGCCGGGGAAAATGAAAGTGTATGGGGTCGGCACCACAGCATTTTAGAAGTGTGGACTGGCCAGCGCGTACTTTTAAAACACCTGGCATATAGCAGAGCGCACAGTATGCCCGTGTGAACATACCTTAAAGGTAAATTCATGCAGAAAAAATATGATGCTGATTTCGGGCCGGATTCAGTGCTTTGGGTCTGCCTCAGAACCGGTGTCTAATCTGGCGCAAAACTGATTTACATTATATCCTATGTAAAATCAGTGTTGTCGTTTAGATGACACTGATTTTACTTGAGTATTTTCAGCGTGTACTGTCAGCACCTACAAAGTATTCTTTGAGGTGTTTTATGCACTAACAGCAATAAAGGATAGGAGGCATAAATCTGCCATGTGCAGTCTGGGTCGTTTGCTCATCGGAACTCTGCGTTTGTAAGCGCCGAATTTCCAACAAGCAAACGACACTGTCAGTGCCGAAAAACCGTCCTGTAAACTCACCCTAAGTGTTTAGTGTCTGTGTTGCAATATATGTATGTATACACACACAATTTCTGGGGTACCTTGTCTAATGTAGTCTCTGGGCCCTGGGTACAGTGTAATATAATCTCTGTTGTACAGTATGTAAACTAATCTCTGGGGAACAGTGAGTAATGTAATATCTGGTTATGTTGTATAAAGTAGTAATCTCTGGACTACAGTGAGTAATGTAATGTAATCTCTGGGGTGCGGTTTGTAATGTAATCTCTGGGGTATGGTGTAATATAATCTCTTGAGTAAAGTGAGTAATGTAATGTAATCTCTGGGGAATGGTGTAATCTCTGAAGTACAGTGAGTAATGTAATCTCTGGAGTACAGTGAGTAATGTAATTCATTTCTAGGGTTCTGTTTGTAATATAATACATTTTTGGGGGCAGTGAATATATTATTTCTTGAGTACAAATGAAATTTTCATTTCTGGTGGCAGTTAGTAATGTAATTTCTGTGGCTTCATGTGTAATAAAATCATTTCTGGGATGCAGTGAGTGATGTCATTTCTGGTGTATGGAATGCAATAAAATACACTTTAGAGTACAGCATGTGACATAAGTGATTCCTAGGGGTACAGTGAGATTGGGTTCTTTTATTTTTCTCATTCTGTTGTGTGTATAAGAAATTTAATGGAGTAGTGATCGGGGATGGGAGGGATTAAGCAAAATTTGCTGCATTGCACAACATTTTTATTTCCACAGAGGGGTAATATTTTGGGGTGGTGGTTCGGCTTCTTTGCCAGGGGCTTTTTATCCAGTGGGCTCTAAATTTCAGTAATTAGAGGCCACTCAAAACCCTTTACGGATTGCACCAAAAAGTGTTCCCAAAAGGATCCGCCGGGACCTGCGGGGGGGGGGTCCGCACTCCCTCGACCTCCAACTGGGTAAGAGGGGGGTTTACTGCAGGGAGGGGGGGGGAAAAAAGGGAAAGGGAAGGGCAGTAAAAGGGGAAAGGCGGGGGTGAAGGAGGGGGGGAGGAATGGGAAAGAAGGGGGATGAGAGTGAAAATTGGTCCCCCCCACTTTTTGAACCAAAGTTACACCCCTGGCTTAAGCCACATTAACCGCATCTAACTCTGCTGCGTCTCTTAGGTTCCTTGTGATCAATGCCCCCTTGTTTTTTTTTGGCTTTTTACGAATATCAGATATTTTTTTTTTCTGTTTTTTATCACCTAAAATCGTATTGCTCTAGATCGTCTTCAGCAGTTTTTGCTCCATTCCCCTATTACCATCGTTCAGAATGATTTATTTTATTCATTTCTATAGTGCCGCCCTATACCGCAGCGCTGTACAGAGATTGTCGTCGGCCCCCTCGCTCCCTGTCTCCGTTGGGGCTCACAGTCTAAACTCCAGATTTATCTACCAGGATGTTTTTGGAGCCTGGGGGGAAACCAAAGGCAACCAAACAAAGGGAGAGTGTATAAACTCCTTGCAGAAGTGGGTGGGATTTTTACGCACTGTGTAACCCTGAGCCACTGGCTCATGGCTAACCATGGCTTTTGTGCTGCATTATGCTAACCCACTGACCCACCCACTGAATGAATAACCACGGGGCCCCCTGCTGCATTTGGGGAACCCCCTGAGCCACCCTGCGCACCAAAGAACCCTGAGCCACCATGTCATTGTCTAACCCCTGAGCCCCATGCTTAAAACCCCTGCTAACCACTAGGGGGGACCATGCTGCATTGTACTAACCATGAGCCCCATGCTGCACTGTTATAAACACGGGCCAACAGGCACTGTGCTAACTACTTTGCCACTGTGCTGCCCTTACTAACCACTAAGCCACTATGCTAAAATGTGCTAACCAGTGAGCCACCATGCTGCATCATGCTAACCACAGAACAACAGTGCTGCACCATGATAACCATTAAGCCAATGCGGTGCATCATGCTAACCATTAAGCCATCGGTGCACTGGAACCACAAAGCCATTGTGGCATTATGAAACCCACTCCCCCACCATTGCACTTGCTAACCCTCCAATCCCCATTTTGAACTGTGCTAACCACTGAGCCACTCTGATCCACTGTAGTAACCATGGAGCCACCATGCTACATAACCATGCTACTAGCCACTGAGCCTTTGAGCTGCACTGTTTTATCCACTGAGCCCCCATACTGCACTGTGCTTACCAATGATTCACAGTGCTGTGCTGTTCTAACTACTGAGCCACTGTGATCCACTGCCCTCATCATCATTCAGCCATCATGCTGCATTGTTCAACCAGAGCTTTGAGCGGCCGTGTTCTTTCATGATCCATGTGTGCCCTGTCAACCATGAGCTTCTGAGCTGAATAATGTGATTGACAGCTTTTCCTGTTTTAGTGTGTGTACATAGGAAACCTGTCTGTCGCTGTGTGTGTGGCGGGGGGATAAGCAGGAATCTTACTGTTTCTTAAGAAGTAATATCAGGATTTACTCTGCTTTTTACTAAGAAATTTGTAGCACCTAAAAATATTCCATTAAAAGTAGAACAAAGCAGAGTAAATCCTGAGAGGACTCATTAAGAAACAGTAAGGGTATGTTCACACTGCGTATTCTGGCCTGTATTTTGATGCATATTTATTGCCAAAATATGTGGCGACATACACCAATAAACAATGCTCTGAACACTTACAATAGACTGCAATATAGAATGCATGACATCAGATTACGATGCGTTTTACACTCCCGCACTTTTAAGCGCACCTGGAAAGAATTGACAATTCTTTGGGGGTATAAGTTTTTAAAAAATGTAAAAGTAAAAGGGGGGCAGAAACCTGTTTGGGCATAGGCGCCGTTTCCGTTGCAATTAGGCTAGAAACCCCAAAATTTTCAGCGACGCAACAAATGCATTTTGCAGCGCATACAATACGTGGTGTCCTGCTTACCCTGCCAACAAACGTGACGGGTTTTGTTATACAACATAAAAGGGGGGAAGCTGTCAATCACTGTTTGTGGGCGGGGTAAGCAGGACGCTTATGATCTCTTAAGAGTCCTTCAGGATTCCCTCTGCTTTTTGCGTTTTAAGGGAAATATTTTTTGATGTGGCCAAAAAATTCCTTTTCTGGGCGCTTTTTCTGCAGTCTCCGACTGCCGTTTTTTCTTACATACTGTAGTTGTGGGTTTGCTGTCATAGAAACAAGTTGGAATTATCTAGCGCTGAGAGTCTGCAAATCTGTAGAAGATAGGAAAGGGTGCGGGGGTCATCCGGGGGTTCGATCTGCAAAATTTATCGCGTCAGCAAAGAAACCCCCAAACCCCTCCTGACGATGAAAGAGATGGGGGTGAAGGAGGGACTCATGACCCCGCCGAGGAAGACCCACGACCCCGCCGAGGATGACCCACGACCCCGGCGTCCACTCAAAAAAGGATTCAAAAATGTACTTATTATTACTGCAATTTTAGCAGTTTAAAAATGTCAAACTTGTCTCTCTCTGCACTTGTTGGGGGCTCGGCTAGCAAAGGGCAATCGCTGTACTCAGAACTCCCATTGAGTCCCGAGTGCTTCAAGAGCAAGAGCGGCCACTTCTTCATTCTGAAACGAGTTTTGGGGTTTAGTTCTTGAAAAAGGTGCAAGTCCCAGAGGTGAAACTAAAAAAAAAAGATTGCCAAGGGGGGTTTGGTTCATGAGGCTAAATCACCACTACATTGTGGAGAAGGTGGTTAAAACTTTAAGAACTTATTTATTACAAACAATAAGAGTTATCTGAACGACGCTTTTTTCATGTTTTAAAACCCCAGAGTTTCCGTAGGGGGGGGCCCCCAACACCCAGGGCTGGGAGAAACGGGTCAGCAGAGGTAGGTGACCCCTAGGGGGAGGGCGGGAATGGGGCCCAACCCTCAGGAGGCACCTCCCTTAAAGGGCCAAAAATTGGGGGTTTTAAACTCCAATCCTGACCCCCGGTCTTTTTTTTTTTTTTGGCTTTTTTGGTTTTTTTTTCCAAGACCCATAACGTCTCTGTTTTTCCATCTACATATACATTTTGGGGGGCAAATTTTTTTTGCAAGAAAAGATAAAACTTTTTAATGGTTTTTTACTAAAAGAGTATACGGGGAAATGAAAAAAAAAAAAAAAATTTAAAAGTGGGGTTAAAATGTGGAAAAAAAAGAAATTTGCCCATTTTTTATTTATTTTTGTTTTTTAGGGTTTGTTTCACTGATAAAATAATGGGTTTTTTGGGTTTTCGCAGGTGGGTTTTCCGTTTTCCGGTGAAAACCGGGGTATTGGGTTTTTCCCGAAAGTTTTAATACTTTTTAAAAAAAAAGAAAAAAAATTTAAAGTTATTTATTTTTTTAAAACGCCCCCAAAAAAAATTTTTTTGGTCTTCCACCCGGAAATTGGGGAGGGTCATTTTTTTGCAGGTTTAAAGTGTAGTTTTTTTTTGGGGACCCCCCTTTGGGGATACATGTTACTTTTAAATCACTTTTTATTCCAATTTTTTAGGAGGATTTGAAATGACTAAAAAAATGCAATTTTGTCATTGGGATTTTTTTTTCTTCTACAGTCCGGGATTTCCCCAAATTTTCTGTAATTGTTTTCTTTTTTTTTTTTTATTTTAAAAGGGAAAGGGGTTTTAAAATTTTTTAATATTGTTTTTTTTTTTTTTTTTTTTAAAATTTTTTTTGTTTTTCCTGTTTTTTGTGCAAGAAGTCCCCCTTGGGGGCACTTGCCCAAACAAAGGGGGCTGGGTTTCGTTTGGTCCCACCCTTTTGCAATTTATAAATAATACAGAAGGGGTACCAAGAGGGCCCGTTTTCTAGTAGCCCCTCCCCGGGACAGGAAGAATAAAGCTTTAACAGGGGCGGCTATAGAACCCTTCTTTAAAGGTTTCCCCGCTGTCATTTTTAACCGATTGCTAAAAACCCCCGCCGGCGAGGCCAATTGGAGTGATAAAATGGTGCGCAGCACCGTTCCCCATTCATTTTGTCACCACGCCCGAGATCACTGGGGCCGTCAAAAGGGTTTTGAAGGCAAAAAAAGCCGGCCCCGGGTCCCTGCGTAAATAATCGGGCCAACCTGCCTTATTTTTACTAAGGGGTTAACTACTTAGATGTGCATTTTAAACCCGGGCCCAAAGGGCACCCTTAGCATTTTACAGGGGGGGACGCCCCCTAAACACCTCCTTTCATCAGCCCCCGGGCAACAAAAGTCCCCGGGGCCCGCCCGGCAGTAAACAGCAGCCGGGAGCCTGATGAAGGTCCCCAGCCCCTCCCCCCCCTAGTCCCCTTATCCCCCCCCAAAAAAGGGCCGGGGAGTTAAACAGTAGATCTGTAATTGCGCACGGGTTCTCCCAAAAACCTTATATTGTAGAACGGGTGTACAAGTTTTATCGCTCCCTTTGGGGCGGCCCGGACTCCCCTTGGGGGGGACAAAAAATTAAACAAGAAAAGGAAATGAAAAAGGGGAAAAAATAAAATTTTAACATACTTTTTTTTTGTTATTTTTATGGGGGGGTTTTTTAAAAAGTCTGTTTATATATATACAGTATCTCACAAAAAGAAAAGTACCCCCTGCATTTTTGAAAAACTTTATTTTTTTTCATGGGAAACATTGAAGATCTGGCATTTTTTGATCAATGTAAATAGCCCAATGCACGGTTTTTGTATAACAGGGGAAATGTGGTGCCCTCAAAAAAAACCCTAAACCCACACCGACATCAATGTCAAAAAAACCCGGGAAAAAAAATGGGTACCCCCCCTAAGTGACAAAAAAGGGGTACACCCCTGATTTGACAACAAAATGGGGAAAAACCCCTAAGTGACAACAAAAGTGAGTGCACCCTAAGTGACTGCAAAGGTTTGAGTGCCCCTCTAAGGGGTCAAGGGAAAAAATTGTCCCCAAAAGGGTTGTAAATATTTCGCATTTTTTTCCACACTGCCTTAACCCCTTTTGGGGGCCCTTTGGAAGTCAAAAAGGGGCTTAAACAGGTTGCAGCCACGGGGAATCCTTTCCCCCCTCCCCCATGACTAAAATCACGGGGGCTGGTGGTTTGTTAGGGGACCTTTTTCTCCCCCAAACCTTTCGTTTGGGGAAGGCCCACAAAATGCTATAGGGTTTTAGTTTTGGAAAACCCCTTAGCCGGGTCCAGCACCTTTACCCCAGTTTTTAGCAAAGCAGTGGGGGTTTTGGGAAGTTTTTTGGAGTCGTTCCCATTTTTGGATACTGCCCTGTGGCCCAGAATGGAGGGGGTCATGTCTGTTTCGGGAGTTATTACAGTACAGGGTTGGCTTTCCCAAGGGCCCTCAATGAACTGAAATTCCCCCACGGGCTGGCGCATTCATGCACCCTTTAAAACCTCCCACCACCATCCCGACTGTAGGAGACAAACTTGTCTTTGTCCTCCTTACCGGGGTTGCCGCCACACATGTTTTAAAACACCTTCTAAAATAAATAAGTTTTCTTGGGCCTCTTTAAAATTCACGGGACATTTTTCCCCGTAACCCGTGTTCCTTACTCGTTTGGGCCCTTCACAAAATTTTGCGGGACTTTCTTGTGCTTCATCTTTAAAAAGATTTCCCTTTTGGGGACGACACCCAGGGCAGACCAATGTCATGTAGTGCGCGGTGTATGGTCTGGGCACTGACAGGCCGACCCTCCCACTTTTTAAAACTCTGCGGGCAATGCAGGGCCCTTTCATCTCTGGATATAAACCTGCCACGGAAATGGGCCTTTTTTTGGTAAACCATGGCGCACCTGTTCTGGGGTGGAACCTGTCTTGTTAAACCACTGTACGGTCTTGGCCCCCACGCTGCAGCTCAGTGTCAGCATCTTCTTACAGCCTCGGCCATCTTTATGCAGAGCAATTATTCTTTTTCTCAGATCCTCAGACAATTCTTTGCCATGAGGGGCCATGTTGGGAAATTCCATTGACCCGTAAGAGAGATGGGGGAGCGAAAAACACCAAATGAACCCGTCCTGCCCCCCCATTCACACCCGAGACTTGTAAAATAAAGAGTCACATGACTCGGGAGGGAAAAAAGGGGAAATTGGGGAAAATTTTGGGATATTTTTTTAATAAAATATCTAAAAATATATAAAAATGTGAGGGGGGTACTGACTTTTTTTTTGAGGTCTGTATATAATTTGAGGGGGTGGAACTGACTTTTCGAGATACTGTATATAAATTTTAGGGGGGTGTACTGAACCCTTTTTTGAGATTTCGGGAAAATAAAGTGAGGGGTGGGACTGACTTTTCCGAGGGGACTGTATATAATGTGAGGGGTGTACTGACTTTTCTGAGGTACAGTATACAGTACATAAATATTTTTTAAAAGTTTAAAACACTCCTCATTTTACAAATAATAACAAAAAACATTCTAACAACAAATTCTTATCGCCGCGTAAAAGTCCGAAGTGGTGAAATATAACCTTATATATCCCGCACAGCGAACGCCATAAAAAATAGCACAATATTGCAGGTTCTTTTGGGAGGTGCATTGTTGCCTCCTGAAAAATTTGGATAAAAAGTAAACAAAAAGTCACCGGTATCTGAAAATGGTGACAATGAAAACCGGCCGGGCTTTACCCAAAAACCCAAAGGGGCCTCAAACAAATTTTCCCTAGGGTGGAAAGTTAGAAAGTAAGGTCCATAGTTTTAAAAGTTTTTTGGGTTTAGGAAAAACGCCACTTTTAAAGCCCCGATAAAAAAATGTAAGAAATGAAAACTTCAGAATAAAGATAACATCATTTATACCCCCAAAACAAGATGGCGCCGTCGTGTTCTTGCCTCTATCTCACCTAGCGGGGGCAGGTGCCAGGACCAGGGATAGGGATTTTTCCCCCGGGGGGGAAAAAGCCAATTTTTCCCGTTTTCCCAAAGCGCCATTGCCATTCCCGGTTTTTAGGCAACAAAACATCCGGTGCCTCCTATAGAAATCTCAATGTGTCGAGTGATTGATGCCTATAACAAGCGCAGACACCGGAGGGAATTCACTACCCGTGGGCCTTTGGACCAAGCGACGGTTCAGACGTTGTGTGGCGGTAATATTCATCCACTACCCTCTTCCATGTCTTATGTTGGTGGTCAGTACATGGTGGCAGCTTCATTGTCTGTATCCTCGAGATAATTGCAGCTCGCTATATATATATATGATTGTGGTTCTGTGTGATTTATTATGCTGTAACGTGAAGGATAAAGAATCATCCACAGTCCAATAATTCTGTTTATTTAAGAGATTACCCATGTAGTGCCGACCAAATACCACCATGCAGCCTCCATATTAATCCCAGAAGTGCCGACCAAATACCACCATGCAGCCTCCATATTACCCCCTGTAGTGCTGACTAAATACCACCATGCAGCCTCCATATTACCCCCTGTAGTGCTGCCCAAATACCACAATGCAGCCTCCATATTACCACCTGTAGTGCTGCCCAAATACCACCATGCAGCCTCTATATTACCTCCTGTAGTGCCGTCCAAATACCACCATCAAGCCACCATATTACACCAAGTAGTGCCGACCAAATACCACCATACAGCCACCATATTACACCAAGTAGTGCCGACCAAATACCACCATGCAGCCTCCATACTACTCCCTGTAGTGCCGACCAAATACCACCATACAGCCTCCATATTACCCCCTGTAGTGCCGACCAAATACCACATACAGCCTCCATATTACCCCCTGGAGTGCCGACCAAATACCACCATGCAGCTCCCATATTACCCCCTGTAGTGCACACCAAATACTATCAAGCAGCCTCCATATTACACCCTGGAGTGCCGACCAAATACCATCATGCAGCCTCCAATATGATAACCTACCACCCTGTAGTGCCGACCAAATACCATCATGCAGCCTCCATATTACCCCCTGGAGTGCCGACCAAATACCATCATGCAGCTCCCATATTGCTCCCTGTAGTGCACACCAAATAGCACCATGAGGCTCCTATACTACCCCTTTTAGTGCCAACCAAATACCACCATGCAGAGCACAGACACTGTATGAGGTGAGGTATTATATATACATTTCTGTGTATAACCTGGGGCAGGACTGACGCATATATAGGTCAAGGTTTCATGATAAGCACTATCCAGGGTCAGTGCAGTGATGAGCGGTGCACCTACGCCTCTCACCCTCACAACATTTTTTATAGCTTTGTAGCTGAAAAAAAACTCTTTTTGACACAAACTGGTCGAGCAGTGATCTGAGACTAGTCTATGGTTTTCTAGAGAAACAAGAAAAAGCGGCGGCGGCTCTTATGGTGAATAAAGTTTAAATGGTTAAAACACCGCTGCTCCCCCCTCTGTGTGGGTGGGTGGAGGCAAAATATTTCATTTAAGTCTCTCGTCTGCGGCAACGGGATCAGCAAGTCGGATAGAAGAAAGCAGGTCCCGGCGTTTGCTATGAAAGTCCCTTCAATGGGGCAGTAAAGTGCTACAGGAAAGAAGTATGAAAAACAACTTCATAAAAGAAGCGTAAAAACCTTCTAGACTGATGACTGTAACTCCACGCGTTTCGCGCCTGACCAGCGCTACTTCAGGAGGTCAGACCAAAAAAACCGGGAAAAAGTCTTTTGAAACACACCGTAAACCCCTTTGGGTACATAGACCAAAAAAAGAAGAGGAAACACGGCCCTTTTTTACTATGGGACGAAAATCAATGCTATCATTAAATCAAAAAGAGAGGGACGAAGCCATTTTTTTCTATGGGAGCTTAAGTACAGCTGTGATTGGCTAATACAAGATGGGACGGGCAGCTCTCGTCCAGTCAGAACAAGAGCGACTCAAACCCATTATTCCCAATGAAAGGAGGCTTGCTCAAAAAACCCTCAAACCGAGAACAAAGCCATGTTTTCATGGGGGGTAGCTCAGGGTGTATTGGCGGGAGAAAGGGGGATGGGTGCTCTTCCAAAACAGGGCAGTGTTTTTCACGGGGGTGAGGAGGCAGTGTTATCAAAGAAGGGGAAGAGGTCAGTGTTTTTCACAGGGGAGAGAGGTCAGGTTATCAATGGAGGTGAGAGGGTCAGTGAAAAAGCGGAGGGAAGAGGTCAGTGTTTTTCACGGGAGGGGGGGGGCTCAGTGTTTTCAGTGGGAGGGGAAGAGGTCAGTGTTATAGCAGGAAGGGGGGAAGGGGCAGGGTTTTCAGCGGGGGGGGAAGAGTCATGTTTTTCAGCGGAGGGGGGAGAGCTAGTGTTTATCACAAAGGGGGGGGAGAGGTTTCATGTTTTTTAGCGGGGGGGGGAGATCAGTTTACAACGGGAGGGAAAGAGAGTTGGGGTTTTCAGCGGGAGGAAGAGGGGGCCATGTTATCAGCGGGGGGGGAGAGAGGTCAGTGTTATCAGCGGGAGGGGAGAGGTTTTAGTGTTTTCGCGGGAGGGAGAGAGGCAGGTTATCCGCGGGATGTGAGAGGTCGTGTTATCACGGGATGGAGAGGTCAGTGTTTCAGCGGAGGGGGGAGAGGTCAGTGCTACGCGGGGGTGACAGAGGTCAGTTTATAGGGGAGGTGAGGAAAGGGCGTGTTTTCACAGGAGAAGAGGGCAGGTATCAGCGGGAGGGAGAGAAAGGGCAGTGTTTTCAGGGGGGGGGAGAGGGTCAGGTTATGCGAAGGTGAAGAGGTCAGTTTTCAGGGAGGGGAGAGAGGGCGGTTATTAGCAGGAGGAAAGCTCTGTTATCAGTGGGAGGTGAGAGGGTCAGTGTTTTCACAGGAGGTGAAGAGATCAGTGTTACAGCGGGAGGGGAGAAAGGTCATGTTTCAGCAGGAGGGGAGAGGTCAGTGTAAACAGCGGGGCAAAAGGAGGGCAGTGTTTTCCGGGGGGGGAAGAGGTCAGTGTTTTCAAAGAGAGGTGAAAGAGGTCATGTTATCAGCAGGGGGGAGAAGGCATGTTACACGGGGTGAGAGAGGGGCAGTGTTTCACAGGAGGGGAGAGAGGGCAGTGTTACACGGGAGGGGAGAGAGGGATGTTATCGCAGGGGGAAAAGAGGTCAGTGTTACAGCGGGGGGTGAGAGAGGGCATGCTATCAGCGGGGGGGAGAGAGGTCATGTTATCAGCAGGAGGTGAGAGAGGCAGTGTTACACGGGAGGGGAGAGAGGTCAGTTACAGCAGGAGGTGAAAGGTCGTGCATCAGGGGGAGGTGAGAGATGCAGGTTTTTACAGGAGGGGAAGCTCATGTTATCAGGGGAGGTGAGAGAGGTCAGGTTTCAGCAGGAGGGAGGGGAGGTCAGTGTTATCAGCAAGGTAAAAGGTCAGTGTTATCAGTGGAGAGAAGGGTCTGTGTTATCCAGGAGGTGAGAGAGTCTGTGTTATCACAGGAGGTGAGAGGAGGTTTTAGGAAACAGCGGGAGGTGAGAAAGGGCAGGGTTACAGCAGGAGGGGAGAGAGGGGCAGGTTTCACGGGGGGGGTGAAAAGGTCAGTTTACGCAGAGGTGTGAGAGGTCAGTGTTATCACAGGGGTAGAAAGGTCATGTTATAGCGGGGGAAGGGGGTCAGGATATCAGCAGGGAAATGAGGGTCAGTGTTATCAGCAGAGGGAGAGAGGTCAGTGTTAGCAGGAGGTGAGAGAGGTCAGTGTTTCACGGGAGGGGAAGAGGTCGGGGTTATCAGCGGGGGGTGAAGGTCAGTGTTTTTTCGCAGGGAAAGGGGAGAGGTCGGGGTTTCGGGGATGAGAGAGGTCGTGTTTCGCAGGAGGAGAAGGGCAGAGTTATAAGCAGGGTGAGAGAGGTCATGTTTTCACCGGAGGGACAGAGGTCGTGTTACAGCAGGGGGTGAGAGAGGTCAGTGTTATCAGCAGGAGGGAGAAAAGGGCAGTTATATGGGGGGATGAAGAGGGGTGGTTACACAGGAAAGGGGAGAGGTCTGTGTTTCACAGGAGGTGAGAGAGGCAGTGTTATCACGGGAGGGGAAAAGGCGTGTTTCAGCAGAGGGGAAGAGGGCAGTGTTATCACGGGAGGTGAAAAGGTCAGTGTTATCACAGGAGGTGAAAGGTCAGTGTTATCAGCAGGGGGTAGAAGGTCAGTTTATCACAGGGGGGAAAAGAGGGCATGAATCAGCAGGAAATGAAGGTCAGTGTATAGCAGGGGTGAAGAGGTCAGTGTTATCACAGGAGGAGAAGGTCAGGTATCAGCGGGGGGTGAGAGGGGTCGGGGTTTTAAACGGGGGGGAGGTCAGTGTTTCAGCAGAAGTGAGAGAGGGCAGTGTTACATGGGAGTGAGAAGGTCTGTGTTATCAGCAGGGGGTGAGGAGGTCAGATTATAAGCGGAAGTGAGAGAGGTAGTGTTATCAGCCGGGTACAGGGTCAGTTTAATCAGCAGGGGGTGGGGAGGTCCCTGTTATCACCGGAGGTGAAAGAGGTCAGTGTTATCAGCAGGAGGGGGAGAGGTCAGTGTTAACAGCGGGAGGTGAGAGGGTCATGTTTTTCAGCGGATGTGGGGGAGTCATGTATCACGGAGGAGAGAGAGGGCGGTTTTTTCAGCGGAGGGGAAGAGGAAGTGCATCACGGGAGGTAGGGTTAGTTATCAGGGAGGGGAGGAGTCAGTGTTATTACGGAGGGAGAGTCAGTGTTATCTGGGAGTGAGAGAGTCAGTGTTATAACGGAGGAGAGAGGTCTTTATCAGCGGAGGGAGAGGGGTCATGTTTTTCAGCGGGGGGGAGAGGTCAGTTTATCAAGGAAGGGGAGAGAGGGCAGGTTTTTTCAGCGAGGTGAGAGAGTCAGTGTTTTCAGCGGATTGGGGAGGGCAGGTTATCAGCGGGGGGAGAGAGGGCATTGTTATAGCGGGAGGGGAGAGAGGGCAGTTATGCAGGGGGGGAAAAGGTCAGTGTTTTTTCAGGGGAGGTGGAGAGTTGTTATCAGCAGGGGGGGAGGCAGTGTTTTTCAGCGGGAGGGGAGAGAGGGCAGTGTTTAGCAGGGGGAGAGAGGTCGTGTTATCAGAGGGGGTGAAGAGGTCAGTGTTACGGAGGGGAAAAAAGGGGAAAAAGGGGGGTCATTTATCAGGGAAAATGAGAGGTCATGTTATCAGCGGAGTGAGAGGTCGTGTTTCCGGGGGGTGAGAGAGGTCATGTTTTCACAGGAGGTGGGGGAAAAGGGCAGTTTATCAGGGGGGGTGAGAGAGGTCGGGTTTTTAGCAGGGGTGAGAGAGGTCGTGTTATCGCGGAGGGAGAGAGGTCAGTGTTTCAGCGGGGGGAGAAAAGGCGGTTATAGCAGGAGGTGAGAGAGGCAGTGTATCAGCGGGGGGAGAAAGTCAGTGTTTTTCCCAAGGGAAGGTCAGTGTTATCAGAGGAGGGGAGAAAGGTCAATGTTTTTCACGGGGGTAAAGGTCAGTGTATCAGCAGGATTTGAGAGGTCAGTGTTACAGCAGGAGGTAGAAG
Organism: Phyllomedusa bahiana; assembly: GCA_025379985.1. Lineage (NCBI taxonomy): Eukaryota > Metazoa > Chordata > Amphibia > Anura > Hylidae > Phyllomedusa > Phyllomedusa bahiana. The sequence goes on from JAODAL010025261.1 coordinate 14,875, forward strand.
GTCAGTGTTATCAGGGGGGGAGAGGGCAGTGTTAAACACAGAAGTGAGAAGGGGCGTGTTATCGGGAGTGAGAAGGGTCGTGTTTTCCAGGAGGGGAAGAGGTCTTTTTTTCAGCGGAGGGTGGAAGGCAGTGTTATCAGAGAAGTGAGAGAGGTCAGTGTTTCACGGAGGGGAGAAAGGTAAGGGTTTTCACGGAGGGGAAAGGGTCAGCACAAAGGGGAGAAGGTCATGATCAGGGAGGGAAGAGGGCGGGGTTTTCACGGGAGGTGAGAAAAGGGCATGATCAGCGGAGGGGAGAGAGGTCATGTTATCAAGGGGGGTTTAGAAAATCGTGTTTCAGGGGAGGTGAGAAGGTTAGGTTTAGCGGAGGGGAGAAAGGTCATGTTACACGAGGTGAAGAGGGGCAGTGTATCCAGGAGGTGAGAGAGGTCATGTTTTCAGCGGAGGTGAGAATCATGTATCAGCGGGAGGGGAAGAGGGCAGTTTAACCGCAGGAGGGAGAGAGGGCGGTTACAGTGGAAGTGAGAGGTAAATGTTTTACGGGTAAGAGGTCAGGTTATCAGAGGAAGAAAAGAGGTCGTTAAACAGCAGGGGGGGAAAGGGCGTGTTTTAGGGAGGGAGAAGGTCATGTATCAGGGGGGGTGAGAGAGGGCAGTTATCAGCGGGGGGTGAAAAGTCAGTTTTCAGGGGAGGGAAAGGTCATGTTTTCACGGAGGTGAGAGAGGCAGGTTATCAGGGAGGTAGAGAGGTCAGGTTTCCGGAATAAAAAGGGCAGTGTTTTCAGCAGGGGTGAGAAAGGCTGTATCAAAAGAGGGAGAGAAAAGGTCATGTTAACCGGAGGTGAAGGGGCAGTGTTATCGTGGGAGGTGAAAAGGGCATTTTTTTCAGAAAGGGGGAGAGAGTCAGTGTTTCAGCGGGGGGTAGAGAGGGCATGTTAAAACAGCGGGGGGGGAGAGGTCATGTTATCAAAGGGAGAAAGGTCATGGGTTTTCAGCGGAGGTGAGAGGGAGTTTTATAGGGGAGGTAAGGGCAGTGTTTTCAAGGAATAGGAGTCCTGTTTCAGCGGGGGTGGAAAGGTCGTGTTACACGAGGAGAGAAAAGGGCGTGTTATCACAGAGGAGAAAGGTCAGTGTTACAGGGAGGGAAGAGGTCAGTGTTATCAAAGGGGGGGGGAGAGGTCAGTATCAGCAGGGGGAGAGAGGGCAGTGTTTACAGGGGGGGAGGTTTTTAAAGGGAGGGAAAAGGTTTTGTTTAAACCGCAGGAGGTGAGGGTCAGTTTTTATCAGCGGGGGGTGAAAAGGTCAGTGATCAGAGGAGGGAGGGGTCTGCTATCACGGGGGAGAGAGGTCAGTGTTATCAGCAGGAGGTAGAGAGGTCAGTGTTATCAGTGGGAGGTGAGAGGTCAGTGTTATCAGCAGGAGGTGAGAGAGGTCAGGGTCAGGCTCGGACTGGGCAGCCGGGGGACCGGTGAATCCCCCGGTGGGCCCCCTCGAGCTACTGTGGGCCCCGGAGGCATTACCGTCGCTCCCCGGGGCCCGTGCGCGCATCTGGTCACTGAACGCCCAGGACCTGCGTCCCGAGCGCTCAGAGACCGTGCCCGGTAGCCGGGGACTAATGTCCCCGACTCCTGGGGCTGCGCGGTGTCAGCGGAGCACAGCGCCACTAGCGCTGCGCTCCGCTGATTGCCCTGGCAGGCTGAAGGTGTTAGGCTTTCAGCCTGCCAGGCGCCAGCCCCTACTGCTGATGTAGGCGGCGCGTTGACGTCACTTCACCGCGCCGCCTATGCAGGGAGGCAGGAGCCGGCGGCAGCGGCAGTTCGAAGCGGCGGGAGCGGCAGGAGCGGGATTCAGGTGTGGTTGTTTTTTTTTTTTTTTATAAGGGGGCCCTGCATACCAACAAGGGGGCCCTGGCAACACAAGCCGGCCCCGGGTTACTCAAGGGGGCCATGGCTACTCAAGGGGGCCCCTGGCTACTCAACGGGGGCCCTGGCTACCCACAAGGGGCCTTGGCTACTAAAGGCGGCCCCTGGCTACTAAAGGGGGCCCTGGCTATTAAAGGGGCCCTGGCTATTAAAGGGGGCCCTGACTACTCAAGGGGGGCCCTGGCTATTAAAGGGGGGCCCTGACTACTCAAGGGGGGCCCTGGCTATTAAAGGGGGCCCTGACTACTCAGGGGGGCCCTGGCTACTTAAGGGGGCCCTGGCTACTTAAGGGAGCCCTGACTACTCAAGGGGGCCCTGGCTACTAAAGAGGGACCCTGGTTACCCAAAAGGCAGCCCTGGCTATTAAAGGCGGCCCCTGGCTACTAAAGGCGGCCCCTGGCTATTAAAGGCAGCCCTGGCTATTAAAGGAGGCCCCTGGCTACTAAAGGGGGCCCTGGCTATTAAAGGGGGCCCTGGCTATTAAAGGGGGGACCTGACTACTCAAGGGGGGCCCTGGCTATTAAAGGGGGGCCCTGACTACTCAAGGGGGCCCTGGCTACTAAAGAGGGGTCCTGGCTACTAATCGTGGGCCTGGCTCCTAACAGGGGGCCCTGGCTACTAAAGAGGGGCCCTGGCTATTAAAGGCGGCCCCTGGCTACTAAAGGGGGCCCTGGCTACCCACAAGGGGGCCCTGGCTATTAAAGGCGGCCCCTGGCTATTAAAGGGGGCCCCTGGCTACTCAAGGGGGGCCCTGACTACTAAAAGGGGCCCTGGCTACTAAAGAAGGGCCCTGACTACTAAAGGAGGGCCCTTACTACTAAAGAGGGGCCCCTGGCTACTAAAGGGGGGCCCTGACTACTAAAGGGGGCCCTGACTACTAAAGAGGGGCCCTGGCTACTAAAGGGGGGCCCTGACTACTAAAGGGGGCCCTGACTACTAAAGGGGGCCCTGACTACCAAAGGGGTTCTCTGACTACTAAATGGGGGCCCTGGCTACCTAAAGGGGGGCCCTGGCTACCTAAGGGGGCCCTGGCTAACTAAGGGGGCCCTGACTACTAAAGGGGGGGACCCTGGCTACCTAAGGGGGGGTCCTGACTTCATAAAGGGGGGTCCTGACTAACTAAGGGGGTCCTGACTACTAAAGGGGGGCCCTGACTACCTAAAGGGGGGCCCTGACTATCTAAATACTGAAGGGGGCCCTGACTACCTACACACTAGCTAAAGGGGGCCCTGACTTCCTGCACACAAGCTAAAGGGGGGGCTGGCTTACTGCACTCTAGCTAAAGGGGGGGGCTGACTTACTGCACTCTAGCTAAAGGAGGCCCCTAACTACCTGTATACTACCTAAAGGAGACCCTAACTGCCTGTATACTACCTAAAGGAGACCCCCTAACTGCCTGTATACTACCTAAAGGAGGCCCTAACTGCCTGTATACTACCTAAAGGAGACCCCTAACTGCCTGTATACTACCTAAAGGAGGCCCTAACTGTCTGTATACTACCTAAGGGTGCTTTCATACGGTCAAAAACGCAACAAAACCGCACCGTTGAAAGCACCCTAAAGGAGGTCCTAACTGCCTGTATACTACTTCAAGGGAAGCCCTAACTGCCTGTATACTACTTCAAGGGAAGCCCTAACTGCCTGTATACTACATAAAGGGGGTCCCTAACTGCTTGCAGCCTATATAACGGGAACCCTAACTACCTACAGTCTACCTAACTGGGGTCCACCAACCTAACTGTAGACGATCTACTTTCCTAACTAGGGCCTGCTTATCTACCTGAGGGCTATTTACCTACCCACCTGTGGTTAGGTACCCCCCAGCCTGCCTGGGGCTGGCCTACTAAATTATCCAGCAAGAGTCTATCTACCTAAATAGGGCCTATCAAGTTACCTGTGACCTTGCACATTTGCCTACCTACCTAGGGTCTTGCCTACCTACCTGGTAATATAATTGAGAGGGCAGCAGCCCACAGTTGTAGCATAATCTCAAGGGGGTTAGTACTCTCCCCACCCTCCAACCCCTTGGGCAGTTTGTACTGAGGTGGGAATGGGTAAAGAGGTGCTGTAAGATTGAGGATTCTAAGATATTTGTGTGTAATTTCTGCAGGGATGAGTGGTGGCCAGGACAAGTCATCATGGCGGTGTGGAACGGACACAGAAGAAAAGGGAATAAGAACGACTCATGAGAGAAGAGAACAACTCATCAGATTAGAACGACGTCTCCGGTGAGTCCCTGACTTCAGGTTTTTTTTTACTTCTATATTGGATCACTGCTGTATTCACTGTAACGTGATGTGACCTGACCTGGTGTCCCGACCTATATGGGTCTCTATATGGCGGTGCTATAGGTTATACTTGAGCTGGTTTTCTGACCTCTATGTGGTCTCTATATGGCGTGTTGTAGGTTATACCTGAGCTGGGGGTCTGACCCCTATGTGTCTCTTTTATGGCATGTTGTAGGTTATACTGAGCTGGTGTCTGACCACTATGGGCCTCTATATGGTGGGTTGTAGGTTATACCTGAGCTGGTATCTAACCTCTCTGTGGTTTCTATATGGCGGTGTTGTAGGTTATAACTGAGCGGTGTCTGACCTCTATGTGGTCTCTATATGTGGTGTTGTAGGTTATACCTGAGCTGGTGTCTGATCTCTATGTGGTCTCTATATGGAGGTGTTGTAGGTTACCTGAGCTGGTGTCTGACCTCTATGTGGTCTCCATATGGTGTTGTTGTAGGTAATACCTGAGCTGGTGTCTGACCTCTATGTGGTCTCCATATGGTGGTGTTGTAGGTTATTCCTGAGCTGGTATCTGACCTCTATGTGGTCTCCATATGGCAGTGTTGTAGGTTATACCTGAGCTGGTGTCTGACCACTATGTGTTATCTATATGGTGGTGCTGTAGTTTATACCTGAGCTGGTGTCTGACCTCTATGTGTCTCTATATGTTGGTGTTGTAGGTTATACCTGAGCTGGTATTGGACCTCTATGTGATCTCTATATGGTGGTGTTGTAGGTTATACCTGAGCTGGTGTCTGACCTCTATGTGATCTCTATATGGCAGTGTTGTAGGTTATACCTGAGCTGGTGTCTGACCACTATGTGGTCTCTATATGGAGGTGTTGTAGGTAATACCTGAGCTGGTGTCTGACCTCTATGTAATCTCTATATGGCAGTGTTGTAGGTTATACCTGAGCTGGTGTCTGACCTCTATGTGGTCTCTATATGGCGGTGCTGTAGGTTATACCTGAGCTGGTGTCTGACCTCTATGTGGTCTCTATATGGCAGTGTTGTAGGTTATACCTGAGCTGGTGTCTGACCACTATGTGGTCTCTATATGGTGGTGTTGTAGGTTATATCTGAGCTGGTGTTTGACCTCTTTGTAGTCTCTATATGGCGGTGCTGTAGGTTATACCTGAGCTGGTGTCTGACCTCTCTGTGGCTTCTATATGGCGGTGTTGTAGGTTATACCTGAGCTGGTGTCTGACCTCTATGTGGTCTCTATATGGTGGTGTTGTAGGTTATACCTGAGCTGGTGTCTCACCTCTTTGTGGTCTCTATATGGCAGTGTTGTAGGTTATACCTGAGCTGGTGTCTGACCTCTATGTGGTCTCTATATGGCAGTGTTGTAGGTTATACCTGAGCTGGTGTCTGACCTCTATGTGGTCTCTATATGGCAGTGTTGTAGGTTATACCTGAGCTGGTGTCTGACCACTATGTGGTCTCTATATGGTGGTGTTGTAGGTTATACCTGAGCTGGTGTCTGACCTCTATGTGGTCTCTATATGGTGGTGTAGGTTATACCTGAGCTGGTGTCTGACCTCTATGTGGTCTCTATATGGTGGTGTTGTAGGTTATACCTGAGCTGGTGTCTGACCTCTCTGTGGTCTCTATATGGCGGTGCTGTAGGTTATACCTGAGCTGGTGTCTGACCTCTCTGTGGTCTCTATATGGCGGTGTTGTAGGTTATACCTGAGCTGGTGTCTGACCTCTATGTGGTCTCTATATGGTGGTGTTGTAGGTTATACCTGAGCTGGTGTCTGACCTCTATGTGGTCTCTATATGGTGGTGTTGTAGGTTATACCTGAGCTGGTGTCTGACCTCTATGTGGTCTCTATATGGTGGTGTTGTAGTTATATCCGAGCTGGTGTCTGACCTCTATTGTGTCTCTATATGGCAGTGTTGTAGGTTATACCTGAGCTGGTGTCTGATCACTATGTGGTCTCTATATGGCGGTGTTGTAGGTTATACCTGAGCTGGTGTCTGACCTCTATGTGGTCTCTATATGGTGGTGTTGTAGGTTATACCTGAGCTGGTGTCTGACCTCTGTGTGGTCTCTATATGGCGGTGTTGCAGGTTGTACCTGAACTGGTGTCTGACCACTCTGTGGCCTCTATATGGTGGTGTTGTAGGTTATACGTGAGCTGGTGTCTGACCTCTATGTGGTCTCTATATGGCAGTGTTGTAGGTTATACCAGAGCTGGTGTCTGACCTCTATGTGGCCTCTATATGGTGGTGTTGTAGGTTATACCAGAGCTGGTGTCTGACCTCTATGTGGTCTCTATATGGTGTTGTAGGTTATATCGGCGTGGGTGATATGTTAGACTGACAAATGTGTGACTAACTTCCTATTGTACTACATAATACACTTCTGGTTTGCACACTGTATTATGTGGTAAGATGGATTGACCGCACACCGAAAATTGATGCAAAAATAGATTCATTTAATTATATCCACAGGCTCCAGAGATAATATACAAGGTGACTTAAATCAGCATGACGTTTCGGTCCTGTCAGACCTTTTTCAAAAAGTCACATTCAGTAGTATAGATGAAGAATAAGGAAAAGGGCCGTAGCCGTAGGGAGGCTCTCATTTCACAGGGCTACGGCCCTTTTCCTTATTCTTCATCTATACTACTAATTGTGACTTTTTGAAAAAGGTCTGACAGGACCGAAACGTCATGCTGATTTAAGTCACCTTGTATATTATCTCTGGAGCCTGTGGATATAATTAAATGAATCTATTTTTGCATTAATTTTCGGTGTGCGGTCAATTATTTTCTCTGTAACTAGTGGTGAATTAACACTCACCTACTTTTTGACCAGCACCCTATCACAGTCTGCTAACTGTGCGTGCCACCCCACCCCACTATAATAATTATGTGGTAAAATGGGCGCATTTATGTCCGAGAGGCTGGTAATATTTTCATGTACAGTAGGGTGGGCCCCCGAGATCAATTCCCCTGTGGGCCCCAGACTCCCCAGTCCGACACTGGTCAGTGTTATCAGCGGGAGGTGAGAGAGGTCAGTGTTATCAGCTGGAGGAGAGAAAGGTCAGTGTTATCAGCGGGAGGTGAGAGAGTCAGTGTTTCATGGAGGTGAGAGAGGTCAGTGTTATCAGCAAGAGGAGAGAAAGGTCAGTGTTATCAGAAGGAAGTGAGAAAGGTCAGTGCTATCAGCAGGAGGTGAGAGAGGTCAGTGTTATCAGTAGGAGGTGAGAGAGGTTGGTGTTATCAGTGGGAAGTGAGTTAGGTCAGTGTTATCAGTGGGAAGTGAGTTAGGTCCAGTGTTTATCAGCGGAGGCGAGAGAGGTCAGTGTTATCAGCAGGAGGTGGAGAGGTCAGTTATCAGCAGGAGGGGAGAGAGGTCAGTGTTTTAGCAGAGGTAAGAGGTCGTGTTATCTGCAGAAGGTGAGAGAGGTGTAAGTGTTATCAGTATTAGGTGAGAGAGGTCAGTGTTATCAGCAGGAGGTGAGAGAGGTCAGTGGTATCAGCGGGAGGTGAGAGAAGTCAGTGTTATCAGTGGGAGGTGAGGGAGGTCAGTGTTATCAGCGGGAGGCGAGAGAGGTCAGTGTTATCAGCAGGAGGTGAGAGAGGTCAGTGTTTTCAGCGGGAGGTGAGAGAGGTCAGTGTTATCAGCGGGAGGTGAGAGAGGTCAGTGGTATCAGCGGGAGGTGAGAGAGTTCAGTGTTATCAGCGGGAGAAGATGAGAGAGGTCAGTGTTATCAGCGGGAGGTGAGAGAGGTCAGTGTTATCAGCAGGAGGGGAGAGAGGTCAGTGTTATCAGCGGGAGGTGAGAGAGGTCAGTGTTATCAGTGGGAGGTGAGAGAGGTCAGTGTTATCAGAAGGAGGGGAGAGAGGTCAGTGTTATCAGCAGGAGGGGAGAGAGGTCAGTGTTATCAGCGGGAGGTGAGAGAGGTCGGTATTATCAGCAAGAGGAGAGAAAGGTCAGTGTTATCAGAAGGAAGTGAGAGAGCTCAGTGTTATCAGCAGGAAGTAGGAGAGGTCAGTGTTATCAGTGAGAGGTGAGAGAGGTCAGTGTTATCAGTGAGAGGTGAGAGAGGTCAGTGTTATCAGATGGAAGTAAGAGAGGTCATTGTTATCAGCAGGAGGTGAGAGAGGTTAATGTTATCAGTGAGAGGTGAGAGAGGTCAGTGTTATCAGCAGGAGGTGAGAGAGGTCAGTGTTATCAGCAGGAGGTGAGAGAGGTCAGTGTTATCAGCAGGAGGTGAGGGAGGTCAGTGTTATCAGCAGGGGATGAGAGGTCAGTGTTATCAGCAGGAGGTTAGAGAGGTCAGTGTTATAAATGGGAAGTGAAAGGTCAGTGTTATCAGTGAGAGGGGAGAGAGGTCAGTGTTATCAGCAGGAGGTGAGAGAGGTCAGTGTTATCAGTGGGAGATGAGAGAGGTCTGTGTTATCAGCAGGAGGTGAGAGAGGTCTGTGTTATCAGCAGGAGGTGAGAGAGGTCAGTGTTATCAGCAGGAGGTGAGAGAGGTCAGTGTTATCAGCAGGAGGTGAGAGAGGTCAGTGTTATCAGCGGGAGGTGAGAGAGGTCAGTGTTATTGGTAGGACCTGAGAGAGGTCAGTGTTATCAGCCGGAGATGAGAGAGGTCAGTGTTATCAGCGGGAGGTGAGAGAGGTCAGTGTTATCAGCAGGAGGTGAGAGAGGTCACTGCTATCAGCGGGAGGTGAGAGAGGTCAGTGTTATCAGCGGGAGGTGAGAGAGGTCAGTGTTATCAGCAGGATATGATAACTGTTTAAAAACCTGAAACCCCAAGTGCAGAAAAATATGAACCCATTATCTTTTAATGTATTGCTCTTATCATTGCCCTGTCAATCTAGTCTAATCTTATCATATCTATCCTTGTGTAGAGATAAGCAGCAACTGCAGTAAGGTGAGATTAGTCTGCTCGGTCATTCAGGAGATACATTTATTTACTAACGAGGCTAAAGAAAGATTTTATATGTAATTTTTAATTACATAGACTGCTGACATAGAAATACTGCCAAAAATTCTAAAATAAATTATTTTCCAGAAATATTAGTGTTGACAAAAAAATCTCCTTTCTGACAGAAGTGCCATCCTCTGCCTTCCTGGCAGAGCCTCACTATATTCCTGTACATTTTCTGGTGAGGATTTCTTCCTCTTGATCTATTTGCTTTGTTTTTAGAGCTCTGGTGTAAAATGTCAGACTTTTTTCTTCTGTATTTTCTTTGTGACATTCAAGGTTTCCTACCCGGAGGCATTTAAGCGGCAGCACTAAAGAAAACCCCTGCATCAGATTGCGGCAGAGTTGTCCATTGTGTTGCTGTCTTTATTATCCGTCAAATGGGCGGCCGTTTTTCTGTGCACTCTATAGCGGCGGCTTTTTGCTGTAATTTTGTTTCATTGCCTATTTTCTGCATCTGAAAAGCGCCGCCACTTCCTGCGAGGTCACTAATGGGGTCAGGACATTCAAAATCTAAATGTCAATAGAAATAGAATTAATGAAAGCCCGTTCCACTTAGTTTTTCATCATGACTTTACCTTTAACAGTGTTTTGCAGTCGGGAACAACCTGCATCATTTGTCCATGTGGAGGCGAAGCTTTAAACCTCCGCTGATTAACCCCCGATGAACGCAGATATTTGGGGCCATTAGGAAGCAGTTTTTTTAATGTTCTTCATATTGTATTCGGACAGCCATTTCCTCCAACAGTACAAGCTGTATTGTTAATGTTACGACTTTGGGGTAGGTGCATTAAAAAAATAATTTTTTATTTATATTTTGGGGGACATAACACTTTTCTTATTGAAAGTACTTGTAATTTTGGGCTTTGCAGAAATTGTTCAATAGGTTTTATTAATCTTTTGTCAGTGAAGATGAACACAAAGGGCGACATGTATGTATTCAGGCGCCCAGACGCCAATTTTGTTGCACGCATTAGTAGCGTTGAATGCGCCTCAATGTGTGAACCTGTTCTACTATGGGTCATAGATTTGACGCTTTCTAGTTCTATTATGGCAACTTAGGCTCAGGTAAACCCCTTGTAACTTAGTCTGGCTGTCCCAGCAGCAATGCACCTGGTTTTGCCGTCCTCCTGTCATAAATGTGTAGAATCTTACGGTTGTGGTGCGACGCCCCCAGCATGCCCCCTATCTTAGGTGCATTACAAAGTGCCGTGGGCGCTGCATAATGCGCCTAATTTTGGAGTGCACCTGCTCAATCATCTAGAGAACAGGGCTGCGCCAGTTTTTGAGCTAAAAGCACACCGGAATACATGAGCAGCCCCGTACGTACAGTACATATCACCCAAAGACTTCTTTCTTTCTTTCATTAGTTTGGCCGCCATGTGAGATGAATAATACATTGGGTTAAGTAGTTGTTATAAAAAAAAAAAAATGCTGGGCAGCCTGCCAAATCAAATAGTAGTGGCGTAACAGGCTGTGAGCTAGTATGGTGTAGCACACGTTTTTATAATACTGGCACCCGTTTATCGTTTTATCTATATGCAATTAGAATACCAGCATTCCCCTACCCTTATATATTGATGGCGTGTGAGCGGCTGTCTTACGGGTATTTTTGCATTTGTGCAGTCTCCCAATGCATTGTACTGTGGCTTTTTTGCATGCTGTGTGAATAGGTGTCAATTTAATGTGCAGTCTGGTTGTTCCCCTAGTGGTGAGGTGTGTGGGCTGTTTAGCAATCAGCTGTACCTGTATATTTTTCCTAAGTAGCATGGGAGCTGGTGTTGCCTCTCTGCTGGGTTCAGTCTCATTCCAGCCTTTGAGCTGTGAGTATGGCCGTGTTTCAGTATTTTTCTTTGAGAAATGAATGTCCCATTTTTTCTGAAAATAGTTGTAAAAACACAACCAATTTCGTACAGTTTTTTTTTTTTTGTTTTGGAGGGGGAGACATAACAATAAAGCAAACACTTGTATTTTCTTATTGTTAGTAATTGTAATTTTCGTTGCTATTATTTCAGGGCACGCAGGGATTGTTTAGGGCGACGTATATGAAGGGGGCTGCACCAGTTTTCTGCTGTGCTTTGAGCCAAAAAAACTGTCGGCGCCCCTGTCTGACAGATGTATGAATAGTCGTACGCCCAAACTTGCTGCAGACTGCAATAGAGACAACACTTTTGAATGCACCAAGAGTGCGCCAAAGTTTGGAGCAAAATTACCATACAAATCCATACTGTGGCTGAGACATAGTTTGGCGCTTGACACTCTTTCATACACAATGTCATATTCTACACTCCTCTATATCAATTTGGGGCGACATGTATGATTTTTGGTGCCAAGGCACTATTTTTTTGTGCACATTAGTAGCGTAGAATGTGCCTGAATCTATGATCCTGTTCTACTGTGGGTCATAGATTTAGCGCTTTCTAGCTACAAAGCAACACCTTTGGCTCAGGTAAACCACTTTTAACTTGCTCTACCTGTTCCAGCAGTAATGTGCCCAGTTTTGCCGTCCTCCCGTCATAAATGTGTAGAATACCACGGTTGTAGTGCGATGTCCCCAGAGTGCAGCCACATTTTAGGCACGTCTTAGTGCCGCAGGCGCTTTGTAATACACCTAATTTTGGAGTGTGTCTGCTCATACATCGAGCGCACAGGGCTGCGCCAGTTTTTGGGCTGATAGGACGCCAGACTACTGGTGCAGCCCCGCACATACATGTCACCCTTAGTTTCTAATGAACTGAAGGCAGATGAAACTGGAACGCTCCTTTAATCCACACGTGGATACTATGGCTCTCAGTCGTATGGAGGTGTCATGAGCCACCCATAGACTTTGATGGCGGCTATCACATTTCTGTGGACCTTCAGCTTCATGGATGATTAGACGGAGCCCGACAGACAAACATTCTGGCCTAATCTGATGCTGTATGATAGCGGTATTAATCTCCAGCAGCGTTGCCTCTAGGGAGAATGTCTCTGTAATACAGCAGCGAACAAAGCCCCACTCAGATTTCGTTCTTTGCAAAAACTGTGTCTGATGAGATTGCCCAGAGCCTGTGGAAGGCGATCAGTCCGGATAATTACAATTTGCCAAGAACAGTTTTCGGACTACAATACAAACTATGAGGGAAGGTTCCGTCAACTTCCTTACATTGGATAATTACATCTACAAAAGGAAACACACAATCCCCTTATTATGAGCAGCGGCTCCCAGTAGTGTATTGTGAATGAAGAAGTGGTGCCACTATGAACAAGAGATGTGGAAACTGAGGAAAACAACGACTAAGAAGGTGCTGAGGGCGGAAGACGCCCCACTACAGGGGAGCAACTCACCACTAAAATGAGCCACCATGCTGCACTGTACTAATCACTAAGCTGCCATGCTGCAATCTTTTTTTAACCCCTGAGCCACCGTGCTGCGCTGTACTAACCACAGAGCCACCTTGCTGCACTATACTAACCACTGAGCCACTGTGCTGCACTGCAGTAACCACTGAGCCACTGTGCTGCACTTTACTAACCACAGAGCCACCATGCTGCATTGTACTAACCATTGAGCCACTCTGCTGCACTGTGCTAACCACTGAGATACCATGCTGTACTGTGATAACCACTGAGCCACCATACTGCATTGTGCTACCCACTGAGCCCAACGTGGCGCAAACTGTGCTAAACACTGAGCCGCTGTACTGTGCTAACCATTGAGCTACCATGCTGTACTGTACTAACTACTAAGCCACCATGCTGCACTGTACTTACCCCTTAGCCACCGTACTGCACTGTGCTATCCACTGAGCCACCGTACTGCACTGTGCTATCCACTGAGCCACCATGCTGTACTGTACTAACCATTGAGCCACTCTGCTGCACTGTGCTAACCACTGAGCCACCATGCTGTAACTGTACTAATCCACTGACCACCATGCTGTACTGTACAAACCCATTGAAGCCACGTGCTGCACTGTGCTAACCACTGAGCCACTGTGCTGCCTTAATAATGATTAATTATTATAACAATGTGAATGGACTGAATATGTGCTATATTATGATTTACTATGGATGTTTCAGAATGGAATATTTATGTACTTGTCAATAAATTGTAACCAAGGAGCTAATTTTCAATATTGCCCATAATCAACCATCGGGAGCTAAGGTTATTCTTCCCCAATCCAAACGCACCTCTCACCTACCGCTCACAGACAACCCTGCCCTTCCTTTCCCTTTCCTAGCAGTGTCCTACAGCTGTCGGCTCATTTGCACAGGGAGGTGCACATTCGACCTTTCTATGGGGCATCACGTTTTATTTTTTTCCGGAGCGCCCAATAATGGAAAAAGACAGAGCCCCTGACCCGGCCTCGATAATTGTATCCAAGCTCCAGGAAACACAAAAGAGCCACATTTCCCATCAGATCCGTCAGATACAAAGTATATTTTTATGTTTTTGTGTTTTCTGTTGCCCGATCTTAGGCCTAAACAGAGAAAGGTGAATTGTGGAGTCTTTACTCCGTCCATACAAAACCCTCTACATAACGGGAGAGGGGATAACCTGCTCTGATTGTGTAAATGCCACCTGCCCACGGAGGAGCTGGAGCAAAGCCTTGTATCATGTTCTGCAGAAATATGGACGTGAAATGCGAGGCGTTGTTTACCCAAAAACACGGAGGAATCGAGACAATGAATCAAAACTATTGATTTATTTACAGAACAAAAGGTTTTTATTAAAAAACAACTTTGATAAATAGAGACGGAGAAGAGCGGCAGCAACATGAACCCTCGAGGGTGAGCGGGTTTAGGTAGGGAATTCTTCCTCAAAGCTATTTTACAAAGGAAACCTGTAATAGTCACATTATTATAACCGTAATGTGCAGCCGGACAGTCGCTAGATCAGTGTTAAGTGACTCCATAAGTCTGTTAGTTGTCCCAAGGTAATCAGGACTGACTGCAACCCACACTACTGGATGTCCATAAGCCAACACCACCATCCAGGGGGCCCCACATGCTGACTGCACCCACAGCCTGCTGGATGGTATAGAGCCAACACCACCACCATGGGCCCCCACATGCTGACTGAACCCTCACAACTGCTGGAGGAGCTCATAGAGCCAACACCACCATCCAGGGCCCCACAAGCTGACGGCACCCACAGCAGCTGGAGGGTCCATAAGCCAAAACACCATACAGGGGCCCCACATTGCTGACTGCACCCACAGCATGCAGAGGAGCCATATGATGCCAGACAAACCACCATTCCAGGGGCCCCACATGCTTGACCTGGCACCCACACTTGCTGGAGGGAGCTCATAGAGCCAACCACCACCATCTAGGGGCCCCACATGCTGACTGCACCCATAGCTGCTGAAGGGTCCATAAGCCACACCGACCATCCAACCATGCTGATTGCACCCACGATCTACCTGAGGAGCCAGAGCCACCACACACCACCATCCCAGGGGCCCCACATTGCTGACTGCACCCACAGTTACTGGAGGAGCCATAGAGCAACACTCCACCAATCCAGGGGCCCCCACATGCTGACTTGCAACCCACACTGCTGGAGGGATCCATAGAGCCAAAAACCACCAATCCAGGGGCCCCCACATGCTGTACTGCATACCACAGCTGCGGTGGGGCCATATGCCAACACCACATCCAGGGGACACATGCTGACTGCACCCACAGAAGGGTCCATAGAGCTAACACCACCATCCAGGGCCCCACACTGCTGACTGCAACTCACAGGAGGGTCCAAAATAGCTAACACCACATCCAGGGGCCCCACATGCTGAACGCCACCCACAGCTGCTGGAGAGCATAAAGCCAACCCCACCATCTAGGGGCCCCACATGCTGGACTGCACCCAACTACTTGGGAGTGGGCCATAGAGCCAACACCAACTTCCAGGGCCCCACCTGCTGACTGTACCCACAGCTGCGAGAGGAGCCATAGAGCCAACTCTACATCCAGGGCCCCACATGCTTGACTGCAACCCACAGCTGCTGGAGGAGCCATAGAGCAACATCTAGCAATCCTGGGGCCCCACATGCTGACTGCACCCACAGCTGCTGGAGTAGCATAGAGCCAACTCTACCATCCAGGGGCCCCACATGCTGACATGCACCCACACTGCTGGAGGGGCCATAGAGGCCAACACCACCATCCAGGGGCCCCCACATGAGCTATGACTGCACCCACAGCTGCTGGAGGAGCCACAGAGCCAACACCGACCATCCAGGGGCCCCACTAATCTGACTGCAGCCCACAGCTGCTGGAGGGACCATAGAGCCAACACACTCATCCAGTGTGCCCCACATCTGACATGACACCCACAGCTGCTGGAGGGTCCATAGAGCCAACCACCACCATTCCAGGGGCCCACATGCGGACTGCACCCACAGCTGCTGGAAGGGTCCATAGAGACTAACCACCACCATCCAGGGGCCCCACATGCTGACTGCATCCCACAGCTGCTGGAGGGTCCATAGAGCCCAACGCCAACCTATCCAGGGGCTCCACATGGCAGACTGTACCCACACTGCAGAGGGGCCCATAGAGGCATACACCAACCATCCAGGGCCCCACATGCTGAGCATGCAACCCACAGCTGCTGGAGGAGCCAAAGAGTCAACTCTAACCATCCTAGGGGCCCCACATGCTGGACTGCACCCACAGCTAGCTGGAGGTCCATAAGCCAACTCCCACCATCCAGGGGCCCCACATGCTGACTGCACCCACAGCTGCTGGAGGAGCCATAGAGCCAACACCACCATCCAGGGCCCCCACATGCTGACTGCACCCACAGCTGCTGGAGGGTCCATAGAGCCAACACCGACCATCCAGGTGCCCACATCTGACTGCACCCACAGCTGACTGAGGGTCCATAGAGCCAACACCACCATCCAGCGTGGCCCCACATGCTGACTGCAACCCACATTCATTGCTGGAGGGTCCATAGAGCCCACACCACCATCAGGGCCCCCACAACGCTGACTGCACCCACAGCTGCTGGAGGGTCCATAGAAGCTAAACACCACATCCAGGGGCCCCACATGCTGACTGCAACCCACAGCTGCTGGAGGTCCATAGAGCCAAACGCACACCATCCTAGGCTCCACTGCTGACTGTACCCACAAGCTGCTGGAGGGGCCATAGATGCGACGACCAATCCATCCAGGGGCCCACATGCTGAACTGCACCCACAGCTGCTGGAGGAGCCATTAGTAGTCAACTCTACCATCCAGGCCCGCCACATGCTGACTGCAACCCACAGCTGCTTGAGGTCCATAGAGCCAACCCACCATCCATGGGCCCCCTACATGCTGGAACTGCTCCCACAGCTGTGGAGGAGCCATAGAGCCAACACACCATCCAGGGCCCCACATGCTGACTGCACCCACAGCTGCTGGGAGGGGTCCATAAGGCCAACCACCACCATCCAGGGGCCCACATGCAGACTGCACCACAGCTGCTGGAGGTTCCATAAGAGCAACACACATCCAGGGGCCCCACATGCCCAGACTAGACCCACAGCTGCTGGAGTCCATAGAGCCAACGACCACCATCCATGGGCCCCACAGGCTGAACCTGCACCCACAGCTTCAAGGAGGAGCCATAGAGCCAACATCACCATCCAGGGGGCCCCACATGCTGACTGCACCTACATCTGCTGAGAGTCCCCATAGGAGCCATCATCACCATCCGAGGGCCCCACATGGCTGACTCTCCCACATCTGCTGAGGGTCCTAAGCCAACACCAACCATCCAGGGGCCCCAATGCTACTGCACCCACAGCTGCTGGAGGGGCCATAAGAGCCACACCACCAACCATCCAGGGCCCACATGCTGACTGCAACCACAGCTGCTGAGGAGCCATAGAGCCAAAAGACCATCATCCAGGGGGCCCCACATGCTGAATGCACCCACAGACTGCTGGAGGAAGCATAGAGCCAACACCACCATCCACAGGGGCCCACATGCTTACTGCACCCCAGACTGCTGTAGGGTCCATAGAAGCCAACACCACCACCAGTGGCCCCACACAGTTGTTGACTGCACCCCAACATCTGCTTGGTAGGGTCCATAGAGCCAACACCACCAACCATGGTCCCCACATGCCTGACAGCAACCCACAGCTACTGGATGGTCCATAGAGCCAAACGGCCACCATCCAGGCTCCCCACCTGCTGACTGCCTTGCCACAGCTGCTTGGGGGCCATATGAGGCAACACCACCATCCAGGGGCCCCAGCATGCTTGACTGCATAGTGCACACCCACACTGCTGGAGGAGGCCATAGAAGCCAACTCTACCATCCAGGCCCCACAGGCTGACTGCAACCCACAGCCTTCTGGAGGGTCCATAGAGCCAACACCATCCATCCAGGGCCCCACATGCTGACTGCCACCCACAGGACGCGCTTGGAGGAGCACATAAGGCAAGACACCACCATCCAGGGCCCCCACATGCAGACTGCACCCACAGCTGCTGGAGGGTCCATAGAGCCAACACCACCCATCCAGGGGCCCCACAAGCTGACCTGCAACCCAACAGCTGCTGGAAGGTCCATAGAGCAACACCACCATCCAGGAGGCCCAACCATGCTGACTAGACCCGCCACAGCTGCTGAGGGTCCATAGAGCCAACAACCACCATCCAGGGGCCCCACATCAGGACTTGCCAACCCACAGCTTGCTGGAGGAGCCATAGGAGCCAACACACCATCCAGGGGCCCCACAAGCCTGACTGCATCCCGACAGCTGACAGGAGAGCATAGAGCCAACACCCCACCATCCAGGGGCCCCAACATGCCTGACTGCTGCAACCCACAGCTTGGCCTTTGGGGAGGTCCCATATAGCCAACATCACCTTCCAGGGGCCCCACATGGCTGACCTGGCAACCCACAGCTAGACTGGATATCCATAGAGCCAACATCACCACCAGGGCCCCACATGCTGACTGCACCCACAGCTGCTGGAGGGTCCGTAGAGCCGAACAACCGACCATCCAGGGGCCCCATAGCTGACTGCACCGACAGCTTGCTGTAGGTCCGTAGAGGCCAACACCAACCATCCAGTGGGCCCCAATGCTGACTGCAACCCACAGCTGCGTGGAGGAGGCCATAGTGCCAACTCTAACATCCAGTGGCCCACATGGCTGACTGGCACCTCAGCTGCTGGAGGGTCCGTAGAGCCAACACCACCAATCCAGGTCCCCACCTGCTGACTGCAACCCACCAGCTGCTGAGATCCATAGAGCCAACACCGAGCCATCCAGGGTGCCCACATGCTGAATGCATCCACAGCTGCCTGGAGGACCCTAGACCAACACCACCATCCAGGGGCCTCCACATGCTGACTGCACCCACACGCGCTGGAGGTCCCATAGAGCCAACTCTACCATCCAGGCCCAACATGCAGACCTGCCCCCACAGCTGCTGGGAGGGCCATAGAGCCCAACACCACCATCCAGGGGCCCCACCAGCCTGTCTGCACCCTCAGCTGCTGGAGGTTCCATAGAGCCAACTCTACCATCCAGGGGGCCCAACTATGCTGACAGCACACCCACAGCATGTAGTATTTGGAAGTCTGTTTCTGCTTTTCCAGTGTTGAACATTTCTGGTCGTGTGACATGTTGCATTGTCCTGCTGGAAGATCCCATCTGCCCCAGGGGTAAAATGAGCATGTATGGGTGTATGTGGTCTTCAAAGATTGGTTCATACCCAAATCAGGTGAAAGTGCCTTCCACATGGATGAGTGGAAAAGAAAATGCCCAAAAAACATTCCCCAGACCATAACACTGCCACCACCAGATCGCATTCTTCCAGCAATAATTGCAGTATGTTTGTTCTCTGATGGTTCTTGCATCACACACCAACGTCCAAAACCGATACTGTAGTGAACAAAGAAGCCTTTTTCGCTGATGCAGCTTGGTTAATAGAGGTGCAGTGACATCTGTCTGCTCCGGGGCCCCATACACAGTAGGGTTAGCAGAGGTGCAGTGACAATCCGTACTGCTCCGGGCCCCATACACAGTATGATTAGGCAAGTGCAGGTGAGCATCCGTCTGCCCCAGGGTCCCCATACACAGTAGGGTTAGCAAGGTGCAGGTGACATCCCGTCTGCTCCAGTGCCCCATACACATAGGGTTAGCAGAGTGCGGTGACATCCTCTGCTCCTCCCCTAACACAGTAGGGTTAGCAATAGGTGCAGTGACCATCCATCTGCACCAGGTGCCCCATACACAGTAGGGTTAGCAAGAGTGATGTCCAACAATCCGCCTGCTCCAGGGCCCCTTACACAGAGGGGTTAGCAGAGGTGCAGTACTCCGACTGCTCCGGGGCCCCATACACAGTTTAGGGTTAGCAAAGGTGGCAGTGACCTCCGTCTTCTCCGGGGGTCCCCATACACATTAGGGTAAGCAGAGCCACAGTGACATCCGTCTAGCTCCGGGACCCTATACACATTAGGGTTAGCAGAGGTTTCAGTGACATCCGTCTGCTCCTGGGCCCTTTACACAGAAGATTAGCACAGGTTGTCAGGTGACATCCTCTGCTCCATGGCCCCATACACAGTTAGGGTTTGCAGAGGTGAATCACATCCGTCTGCTCCGGGCCCCATACACAGTAGGGTTAGCAGAGGTGCTAGTTGACATCCGTCAGCTCCGGGGCCCCATAGCAACAGTAGGTTAGCAGGAGGGTGCAGTGACATCCCGTCGTGCTCCGGGGCCCCATACACAGTAGGGTTAGCAAGAGGTTGCAGTGATATCCGTCTGCTCCAGGGCCCTCATACACAGTAGGGGTTAGCAGAGGAGCAGTGACACCGTTCTGCTCCGGGGCCCCATACACAGTAGGGTTAGCAGAGGTGCAGTGTATCCGTCTGCTCCAGTCCCATACACAGTAGGGTTAGCAGAGGTGGGTCATGTGACATCCGTCCTGCTCCGGGTGCCCCATACACAGTAGGTTAGCAGAGGGTGCAGTGACATATGTCTGCTCCGGGCTCCATACACGTGTAAGGGTTAGCAGAGGTGCAGTGACATCCGTCCTGCTCCGGGGCCCCATACACAGTAGGCGTTTACAAGGTGGGCAGTGCATCCGTCTGCTCCAGGGACCCCATTCACAGTAGGTTACAGAAGGATACATTGGACATCTGTCTGCTCGGGGCCCCATACAGCGGTATGGTTTAGCAGAGGTGCAGTGACTCCGTCTGTCTCCTGGGCCCCTTACACAGTAGGGTTAGCATAGGTGCAGTGACATCCGTCTGCTCCGGGGCTCCATAACACAGTAGGGTTAGAATAGGTGGCAGTGACATCCGTCATGCTCAGGGCCGCCATACGACAGTTGGGTTTTTAGCAGAGGTGTCAGTCCACATCGCGTCCTGCTCCGGGCCCATACACATAGGGTTAGCAGAGGTGCAGTGTCATCTGCCGTTCTGCTCATAGGCCCCCTTACACAGTAGTGGTTTAACAGAGGTGCAGTGACATCCTCTGCTCCGGGGCCATACACAGTAGGGTTACAGAGGTGCAGTGACATCTGTATGCTGCTGCTCGGGGGCCCCATACCCAATAGGGTTAGCAGAGGTGCAGTGGGACAATCCATCTGCTCCCAGGCCCCATACACAGTAGGGTTATCAGAGGTGCAGTGACATTCGTTCTGCTTCCGGGGCCCCCCATACACAGTATGGTAGCAAGGTGCAGTTGACATCCGTCTGTCCCGGGGCCCCATACACGATAGGGTTAGCAAGGTTCAGTGACATCCGACCTGCTCCCGGGCCCCATACACAGTAGGTTTAGCAGAGGAGCTATTCTGCCACAGATAACGTTAGGAGAAATCCTAAGGTTGTGAGAGCAATCTTCTGCATAACTAATGTAGACAGTTGAACTCCTGAACATTAAGTTCCAGCTGTGCATTGCTTGTAGAGAGGATCAATGGAGTTGCTTAAGGTAAAGTTTTTAATGAATTTACCTTAAAGAACTGTATGCCAGTCATCAAAACACAATGCTTACAATCACAGTGAAGATCAGTAAGTCTGCTCACAGTGAAGAGGAGAGACAGAAGAAGAAACAGTAGGTGGATGTGAAGAGAAAAGGGGAAGAGAACAAGGAAACAATCACCATGGGAAATTGGTTAAAGTGAAGCAGGAACACAGATGTAAAAACAATGAAAACCTTATCCAGAGGTGCAGCCATTACATAATATAAGAAACGTAACATTTCATAGTATACATATATAAGCTGTGACAGCATACTCCGCCGTCTGAAAACCTATGGATTTCACTACACATAAACCAACATAATTAAATTTCTTTCTGATGTAGAATGATTATTCTGGAACCTGAAAGGACAAATTAATTAAACAGACAAGCAATAACTGTAAAACAGACGATCAGGAAACAGTTCAATGGTAGATATCCTAGCAGGATGTTCTGAGAAAAGTCTCGGTTGGGTGACAATTGAGTCAATATACTTGAAAAAAGATACCTAGTAACGTGACTCATTTCCTCCAATGGTAACAGGAAGGACAGTCTCTAGATACAGGCCTGAAGAACGGCATAGGAGTCTCCCTTGGCTTGTGATGTCACTCCACCTACGGACTTTACCATGCCCTCGTTCTGGGAAAGAACTTTTGTAAATGAGGCCCCATGAGCCAAGGAATTTCTCCTACTTTCTGGTCCTCTTCATCAGAACAAGATCTCCCCACCTTTTAGGTTTGGTTTAACCTGACAGACCAACTTCATTCTTCCTTGGAGAAGAGCAGAATACCTCCACCTTCCATCTGCTCCTAGAAGCAATTGTCGAGATGCTGAATGTGTTTCACCGTTCCAGATAGATGTTACCAACCAGAGAAGGCTCTCAGGGAGACGAGCACTATGATTCCGAGCTTCTGCGATGAGGAAGTTTCTGAGTGAGAAAGCAGGAGACTCTGGGTCCACAGATACAGGACAAAGGTCTTGAGTTAACATAGCGGACAACCTCAGCTAGTGAAAGTGGTTATGGTCTCATGGGTGAGGCTTGAGGATTTTGAGTCTATGAACATCTAGTCCAAAATATTACGGGTTATGCCTATAATTCTTTCCCTCCCATGAAAAAAAAAAAAACCCATCCCAACTGAAGGCCGAATGATTGAGGGTTAAAGATCATGTAGACAACAGTTGGTCGCCAAGTAGTCCTGAACCGCTAGAGTCTATTTGCAGTTCTCGCAGCACCTGTTAAGTTGGTTCCACAGTCGGATCTCGCTCAATTGCTTTACTGGTCCTCTTATGGGCGAAGAAAACGTCTCAAAAGCATTGATAAAACTGGAAGTGTCCATGGATTCCTAATAACTTTAATATGTAAATGCACGTACAACTCCATCATGTAACAACACCTTGGGGCCCATCGTATTGCTCTCCAGCATGACCACCTCTGGTTTCTGCGGTGCAGAGACTGTCCCATGGCCCATAAACGTCCTGGCCAACGTAGGTAAACGTGGCTCAGTGCTTGTCCTGGTCAGCTGGCAAGTCAGACATTTTGCGGTTGCTGCACATTTTACCCATGACATGCGACACGTTAACACCGTTTGTTAATTAAGTGAGCAATCCGTCTTTTTTGCTCCTACTATCCATAGGCCTGGCAGCTCTAAAGAGCACCCTCTGGTGAAATGTCTGCCCTTGGTGCTTTACCCTTTCATGATAAAGCCATATGAGCAACGTAGCGATATGAATGGTGGCCGTAGAAATAATGAGAGATCTTTTCACAATCTCTAACTTGGCCCTGTTTCAGTCGACCCACCAACCCTTCAATTATACCATGGTCCCGTCGACACGTGGTTTTTAGTTGACGATCAGGGCTGGTTTTTTGAATGTCCTTTTGTTATGAAGACATTTCAGTCAGTATGAAAGGCGACTCTGCTGCACATTAGCGTATCCACTTACATAACATCTCACTTAGTGTAATGTCCTGTCTTGCAGAAGAGGGCCTTGCGACAACGAGCCAACCACGACATCAGTAGTATACATCCTTGGTGTGAAAGCAAACTGTAGCGATGTGAACTATACCTTGCGATGTACGTACCGAGCTTTAGCCATCTGGAAGAAGGCGTCTCAAAGCGGTGACGATTCAAGCCTGCTGGACCTCCTTTTCTGAATTGGTGATGAGGTATTCATCACTCGTGACGGAATCTCTATCGTTGTCAGGGTCTTGGCAGACTGAAGGTCGTCTTCACACCAGATGTTTTCTTTACTCTCGTTCAGCAAGAACTCTGGGTCCTGTCGCCAAGAGATTTTTGTGGCAAAGGCACTAACAGACGATGGTCCAGGTGCACAGTCCGCAGAGGTTTGAGGTGAGATGGAACATAGTGGGCCACTAGCTAGTAGGGTTAGAAGGATTTCCGAATCCTGTTTGATGCGGTACTGACATAGAATGCTTTAGTTTTTGTTTGTTTATGTAACCCAGGACAACCTTGCTGTCATGTACGAACCGATGTCATCCACATGAATATCAAGCCTCACGCTGAATAAAGTCTGCGTTCTCTGACAGCAAGGATTTTTAAAAAAACAGCGCAAACAAAGTTCAAGTCCTTGGATGGGTGCTCTGTTAGGAAGCTAGTTTTAGCCTATTCAAACAGGTGATCCCGACATGAACTTACTTGCAATGTCAATTACCTTCAGTAGACAGATGCAGCGCATGGCCTCAGTTGATGCATCTGAGAATATGTGGATTCCCTTTCTCTGGCTTGTGAGTGAGAGATGGCTGGAATTGTAGCAACGTGGTATGTGAATCCTGTCCAAGGCCGCGAGGGAATTCTTTCCAGGACTGCTGCTGCTTGTCAAGGGGCCGTGGGAGCATCCCAGACCTCTCAATTGTCTCAAGAGAGCTGTCTTGAGTAGTAATGTGTGCCCTGTACGGTACAAAGGTGTGCCTCAAAAATCCCAGTGGATCATATAGGGCTGTTTACCACTGAGAGGACTCACTTTAGTGAATGGTTTGTTCTTTACAATTAACCTGGAAGGCCAAGAGAAACATTTAACAAGTCCATCTCAAACCAGACTTCTCTGCTTGGAGGGTCCATCTATGCCAAGGTTTCAAGTCTCCTTAATTCTGTGGCAACAAATCGCTGGCTGAAGGGTTTTCATGACAGCAGTACGATTAGGCAATTTTGTTACCGCAGACAAGCTTTAGACAGAGCATCACCTAGTGTCCTTTTGTGCAGGTCTATGGCTTCTTCTGCTGTAGTCAAGGATTTGATGTGCGTCGTCCACGTAAAAGTCTCTTTCAATCAAAGTGAACGAGCAACCTTCCCAAACTCTGACTCCCATCAGCGAGCAGTCCCCTTATAGGTAGCCATACGATACGACAGCAGGGTAGAAGACTGTTACCGAACACGTGCACCTTCATGTGGTACACGATCATTTCTCGTTAGTGTCATTCTGCCCCTGTTCCACAGAAATCTTGAGTGTAATTTCTGTGGTCATCTCGTACGATGAAGCACTGAGAAACATTTGCTCAATGTCAGCGTAGATGGCGACTGTCTCCTTTCTGAACCCATAAGAAAGCCTACCAAGCTGTTGGTCAGGTTCTGGTGCCTGTATGAAACTCTTCAGGGATACGCCATGAAAGATTTGCACTGGAGTCAAACACCACCCTGATCTGGTTGGGTTTGTCGTGGATGAATAACACTTCCAAAGGTAGGAAAATACCAGCATTCTTCATGCCTCATGCAATGTGGAGCTGGCTCGCTCTGCGGGGTCTTTGAGAAATATCTTTTCCACATGAAGACACATAGTGATCTTTCATCTCAGCATGTTCTATGTACGTTGCAAGGAGATGAATCTGGGATAATACTTGTTCCTTGTTGTTTAGGAAGCCTTGCTTCTTTCAGCCCTAAAGTGTAAGGGTGCAACCCAATGTTAGATTGATCCTTGACGCATTCTCTTCCCAGTTATTTTGATAAACTCTTTATCCTTCTTGGACAGGGCAACTCTGTTGTCGTCTTGTGTTGTTTGAAACACTGCCCCTCCGTAAGTAATTATATAGGCGTGGAATGATGTATTTGGTTGGCTTACTGAATAGAAAGATGACTCCTATACCTCGTAATGATGAGGGCATGGCTTGAGTGGGTTGTTGCGACCATTGTTGAGCACAAAGAGGTTTTAAAGGATATCATCGAGGACGGTTTACGATTCCTATCCGAAACAACACCTTGCCAAGATTACACAGCCATGGTCAAGTCTTTGTGCGTATGGGTCATCGTCTGGACCATTGCTATTGTGACGTACCTTATGGACCTCAGATGGTCCTCCTCCCGAGCAAGAGAAGGATGGCAGCGTTCATGTCCATAGAGAACCTCCCTTGCTAGGTGTCTCAAGTGAGGGATGATGAGGAAAACGGCTCAGGAGTCGGAATCTTCTTATCATCAGTATCTGGTCACATCAATTAACGTTGGTTAGGGAGTATTTGGATATTCCTGTTATAATTGGAGAAATAGAATATCCAGTGGCTCCCTTCTTGCCAATGTGTCGCTATGCGGACCGGTAGCATGTGTTAAGGGGTGATGTATTGCTTACTCCTTTGATACCGAAGATCTCAAAGAACTTATGGGCTTTTGCAAGAGACCTGTTTCTTTGTTCGGCTATATGGCAAAACATCCTGGTGGCCTTTTCTGATTGCCCTTCTGGATAAATACTCACTAGACACACCTTGGCACAACACTTGGGACCATCCTCTTTGTGCACATATAGTGGTAGAACCGGCAATATCATAAAATATATTCCTTTTAATAGATAGAGTTTCCATAAAACTAAAAGACAGTAATCTTAACTTTCACAGAGCGTTGGATCCATAATACAGTAAGCAAAGAGTATACTCAGCGTGTAGTTGCGGCTAATGATCGTCCGTACAATTCAGTCCATGGCCCCGCTCACATGTGCGTGTAGAGAGGAAACGCCGCCAACTGTGCCGAGCATGTACCTCGCGGGGACGTTCGGGATAGCTCCTCCCCCTTCCTCAGCGCGGCGGCACACAAGGTAATTGGTCATTCTGAAGTAACGAAGAGGAAGGTATAGTTTAAAAACCAATGGAAACACAACAGGGAAAGTGTGGCAGTTCACCAGGAAGACTTCTGAGGTTGAGACTTTCGTTTTACCCTTATTCGGAGTTAGAGAGACTCAAAGTGGTTTATCCAAACTGCCGCTTCCCGGTTTTGAGTAATCAAGTATTTATCTGGGTATTCATCTTGGCAACCAATTTCACCAGGACACACAACCGCGAAGCACGACAGACCTGTGTCCCCATCTCTGCAAAGTTGCGTGCCACTGTTGTTTTCGCCAAATTTTTTTAGAATTATCATCTCCATATGAGTGGGATTATCAAGGGATTGTGCAGTTTTTTTTTAAAAAGTACAGATTGCTGAAGGGCGATGTTCAGTCAGGGTCGTACTTTAACTGACCTAGTTGTCTGCCGACAGAATACTTAGCCACAGGGTCAACTTAACATATAAAATAGACCCCCTCTGTCTTTCCCGCATGTATGGAAATCGCCCTAATTTTGTTGACATGACTTCCATGCAGGAAGAGAGAACAGTGGTAGTAGCTGAAACGTTGAGCTGATGGCTCCCCGCCAGTGCGTTTTGAATGGCTTTAATTGTTGCTGTGAGGTTGGGATTGTCAGGAGAAGTAGAGTAGGATGCATAGCTGCAACATATTGATCACAACTGCATTCAGTACAGCTTGATGAAAGCCTGTACAGTCTTTCGCACAATGGTTTGAAGAAGCACAACACTTGTAACACACATTGTAAAACATACCTCGAGACTCCTAGTTCCTAAAAGCTAGTCTCGCGTTCTTGCAAAGCTTCTTGCCCTACAGCCCACGACAATTCATCAGTGGATGAGGCTTTTGCGTGTTAGGACACATACGATTAGGGGCCTTTGTCTTTATGACACAGGAGAGCGGCCGTCTAGTGTGCAGGATGCGAGTGAATGGGACTTCTGTCTTCCTAACAATACTGGTTCCCGCACAATTCTCTACATTTCTTGTTTGGTTTTCATACCTTGAGCAGATGATGAAGCTGGTAGAGCAGTTCTTTGAGTCAAAACTGGAATCGTTCGATCTTCCGAGCTTGAGGTACACTTGGCAAGAGCTGTATGAATCTGGAAAATAGAGAGAATGGAGAAAGGACGGGTGTTTGTGTTCTCTTTTTATCTGGAGCCCAGTCTGCCCATTTTTCTTGACCTGCCATATGTAAATCAGACTCTAGCCGGATTAACACCGTTAGCTGTATCCAAGGTAACTCAGTCAGACAGACGTTGAACCATGTTTAGCCCATCTCCAGCTCCTTTAGTAGGGTACGCTTCAGGTCCTTGAAGCTTGCGTTTGAGTTCCTTATGTTGGTGGATCTTTAGGAAGGTATGAAGTCTCTATAAACTAAGGCACTTTCTATAGCTTCTGAACTGCATAAGTCTGATTCAAGTCTTTCCCAGCAGCAGCAAGACACTTCTGAGTGACCCGCATGAACATGTCTCTCATGTCTATTACTCGTTCCGCAGAATCTGGGCCTAACCAGTAACAGCAAGTCAATGCTCATCCTTGGCAGTGAGGTAAGATCATTGATTTACTGCGCTTTCGAAGGTAGACTCCAGGCTTCTGTAATTTTTCAGCATGGTCAGCGAACTTTTGAGAGGCTAAAGTGATTTATCATCTACCTGCGTATCCATATATTCTAGCAAAGTCCACAAGTCTGATCTCACCACCTCGTGTCTCCAGATTACGTTTTGATATCCCTGTGGGGCAGAAGATTCTCTGGCAGATGGGGCTGAGATGAATCAGGATGGAAATGATTGTAGCGTAAGGTTTAAGCTGCGGTTTACCTCTGAAGATCTGCGCTTGTGTAATGCTGGAAAATTACCTTTGGTTCTGGGTAGGTGCATCCTCTGTATGCTTCTCAGGTACAGCATGTGGTAGTTTGAAGTGGCGTTGAGGTGCATACGACATAGCAGGGTTGAGTGCAGGTAGGGGTATTGCTTTAGCACGTAGTTGGCAGTGCAGTCAGCTGGGTCTTTCCACTTCTGCCGGATGGAGCAGGATCTAGGTTAGTGGATCTTGGTCCTAATGCATGTTCGAAAACCTTTAGCCTTGGCTAAGGCGATGGCTTCCTCCCTTTCCTTTGAGAAACCTTTAGTTGGGCCGCTGCCTCTGCTTGTCTTGTGAGCCATTTCTTGCTCTGCCTTCGCCTGTTCTTTGAGCCAATTTCTGCTTCTGCCTTTGCCTGTCCTTTGAGCCATTTCTGCTTCTGCCTTTGCCTGTCTTTGAGCCATATCTGCTTCTGCCTTCGCGCGGTCTTTGTAGCCATTTTCTTTGCTTCCTGCCTTCGCCTGTCTTTGAGCCATTTCTGCCTCTCCCTTCGCCTGTCTTTGAGCCATTTCTGCTTCCTCCATTCGCCTTCTTTGACCATTTCTGCTTCTGCCTTCACCTTCTTTGAGCCCATTTCTGCTCTGCCTTCGCCTGTGTCTTTGAGCCATTTCTGCTTCCCTTCTATGGCAAAGAATCGACCTAGCTTTGCTTCTGCGTCAGCCAACGGATTTCTATCAGCTGTTCATGCAATGTTGACCTTCCTGGAGCGGAATTCTTGAATAATGACAGCGTACGTTGTTTTGGGGTTGAGCAGACCGATGACACTACTTCTTGCAGTAGGTGCGATGCGGAGTTCTGCCTTATCTTTTGGCGCCTTTCACTACGGCATCTTTTTTGTGTTGGAGTAAGGTTCTCTCTATCAGCTATGTATCTGCTGTGGCATCATCAAATCAGCGTTACTCAGGAATGAGTGATAATACTTAGCAGACAGCCGCTGGTACGTCCTAGGTGGCAATAAGCGATTCACTGTTGTGTTTAACTGTTGCTAGGCTTCAATGTCATACGTGAGATGCTGCTATATAGTGTTCATGTGCTTTTGCCATAAACTCATCAAGATTATCGAGCGGAACTCTCATTAGTTATTTCAAAGTTCTCTCTAAGCTTTTTGCGTGGTTTGCTGACTGCGTTTAGATCGTGCAATTTGTGTTCTTTCCAAAACATGGACTCTGTTCCTGCATTCTAGTCTTTGGTTTCACGATGCATTTTGCTAGATCAGCGACGCCAAAGCGTTAAGAAGAATTCCGAAAGGGACTTTCAGAGCCTTTTGGTGACATGTTAAATCCCGTTCTGTGGATACTGACTCTTTAAGATGGAGCTCGCAGCTTGTGCATATGCTGGTTAGGACGCCTGCAAAGATGGAGGACAGCTCTGTGCTTTGCTTGCAGACTTTGTGTAATCTGCAGGAACTGCAGATCTCAGCATGTGTTTGACTATTCTGCCACAGATATAACATGTAGAGAAAGTTCCCTGAGAGGTTGTGAGAGCAATCTCTGCAAAGCTAATGGAAGACAGTGGAACTCGCTGACATTATTCCAGCGTGTTGCCGTTGCATGTGAGAGATGATGCAATGGAGTTTGCTTAACGTACAGTTTTAAATGAATTTACCTTGAAGGAACTGTATGCCATTGCGTTAAAACTCAATGCTACATCCACAGTGAAGATCAGTAAAGTCAGCACACAGTGAAGATGAGAGAGACAGAGAAGAAACAGGAGGTGATGTGAAGAGAAAGGGAGGAGACGAGGAAACAATGCTCACCATGGGGAAATTTGGTTTAATAGGATCAAGGAACCGGATGTAAAAGCAATGAAAACCTTAGCCAGAGAGGCAAGCATTACATAATATAAGAAAACATAACATTGCATAGTATACATATATGAAGCTGTGACAGCATAGGTGCAGTGACATCTGTCCGCTCCAGGGCCCCATACACAGTAAGGTTAGCAGAGGTGCAGTGACATCCGTCTGCTCCAGGGCCCCATACACAATAGGGTTAGACAGAGTCAGTGACATCCGACTGCTCCAGGGCCCCATACACAGTAGGGTTAGCAGAGTGGCAGTGACATCCATCTGCTCCAGGGCCCCATACACAGTAGGGTTAGCAGAGGGACAGTGACTTCCGTCTGCTCCAGGGCCCCATACACAGTTGGGTTAGCAGAGGTGCAGTGGCCCATCCATCTGCTCTGGGGGCCCCCCATACACAGTAGGGTTAGCAGAGGTGCAGTAACATCCATCTGCTCTAGGGCCCCATACACAGTATGGGTTAGCAGAGGCTGCTCAGGGGACATTCTTCTGCTCTGGGCCCCATACACAGTAGGGTTAGCAGAGGTGTGGTGACCTCTGTCTGCTCCAGGGCCCCATACACAGTAGGGTTAGCAGAGGTGCAGTGACCTCCGTCTGCTCCGGAGCCCCATACACAGGAGGGTTAGCAGAGGTGCAGTGACATCCGTCTTCTCCGAGGCCAAATACATGGGATGGCTGGGAGGAGTCCTGATTTTTTAGGATGTCCCGGGATCCTGGGCATATGCCTTGAATCCCTGGGACTGCGCTGTTTGTTACACTTTTTGCGCGGCCGCGGGACACACACACACCAGGTGCAGACTCACTTGCCAACTATTAGCTGGCAAGTTTAGAAGAACAATGACGCCGGGGAAGCATCGTAATACACTCCCTTGCCTTCACTGGCTGCAGGGAGATCACCCCATTCCCATAGCTAGACTATTTAGAATAGCTACAGCGGCGGCAGCAGATGGAGGTAAATGACCTCCATCACCCCCTCCCTCTCTGGTTTTGTGGAGTGTTTATTTAAGTTATGTGTTTTTTATGTTCTTTATTTATTTTTCTCCAGTGTTAGTAATGGAGAATCTGCCAGACGTCTTTCCATTACTATCGTTTGGTGTCAGCCAGCGGTAGTTTTTGCCACCCCAAAGCTGACACTAACCCTGTGTCACTTTCACCCCAATACCCAATACACCAGGGGTACTGGAAAGAGCAACCATCAGAAGCAGACCCTCTGCAAGCAGGTATTTTTTGAATGGGAAGAGACCTTCCCATTCTGGTAGTTTCAGGCTGCAGTTGTCAGTTTTACCTTGAATGGTTATGAAAACTGGAGGGCACATACATTTAAAAAAAAAATAATTTGTATTATTTAGATTTTTAATAAAGGATGAAAACAAAATGATGTGGAGTCCCTCAGCTTTAACCAGCCAAGGTAAAGCCAGCCACTCCAGAAGTGGACCCTCACATCAGAGTGTCCGTTTCTAACAGTTATGGCTCTTCCCAGTAATCCTTGTGCACTGGGTACTGGGGTAATAATGATAGGGGATTAGTGTCAGCCTTGTGGTGACGAAAAGCACTGCTGGCTGACACCAAGCCCCAACAAAATAAGAAAACAATTTATTTAAATAAAGCCTCCCCAACACCAGCCCCCATTGACCATTTTAGTTTAGAAAAATATGCAATGCTGGTCCGACGTAATCTAATGAATCCGTATTAAACTTCATCCTCTGCACCCCTGAAGGTCATGACTGCCACACCACAATCTCCAGGGAGTTGGTCTTCTGTCTTCTCCCAGGACATTGTGCCTGTAAGCTGTGGACGTACCTCCTCTCTCACCCCTGTGGCCTAGTGCCAACACAAAGCAGAAGATGTTTGTGTGCTTAATTCTGCAGGGATGAAGCGTGGTTGGGAGAAGTTATCATGGCGATCTGGAGTAAATGGAGAGTGGGAAAGAGAATGACTGCCATCAGAGAAGACGTAATCTGTGAGTCACTGAATGTATATGAACTGTAATCACTTATATGTCTGCAGAGTCTATGTACAACTGGTATCTACCCCCATATGGTCACTGTATGGCAGGAATATTGGTAGTAGTACGATGGTTTATTTTCAGGATCAGTATGGTAGTATTATTCATTCACTATGTGGTGGTGATATGTGGTCATGGTGTGGGGGTATTATTCAGCCACTATTTGGTAGTGATATGTGGTCATGGTGTAGCGGTATTATTCAGTCAATATGTGGTGGGGATATGTGGTAATGATATCGTGGTATTATTCTGTCACTATGTAGAGGTGATATGTGGTTATAATTTGTGGTCATGGTGTAGCGGTATTATTCAGTCACTATGTGGTGGTGATATGTGGACAAAGTTTTGTGGTATTATTTAGTCAATATGTGGTGGTGATGTGTGTTCATTTTTTGGAGATATTATTAAGTCAATATGTGGTGGTGAGTTATGTGGTTATTGTTTGGCTGTATTTTTCAGTCACTATTTGGTGGTGATATGTGGTTATGATGTTTTGGTAATATTCTGTCACTATGTAGTGGTGATATGTGGTTATAATGTTGTGGTATTATTTTGTCACTATGTGGTGGTGATATGTGATCAAGGTGTGGAGGAATTATTCAGTAACTGTGTGGTGGTGATATGTGGTCATGATGTGGTGGTATTATTCTGTCACTATGTGGAGGCGATATGTGGTCATGATGTTGTGATATTATTCAGTCGCTACATGGTGGTAATATGTGGTGATGATATTGTGGTATTATTCCATCAGTATGTGGTGATGAAATGTGGTCATGGTGTTGTGGTATTATTCAGTCACTATGTGATGGTGATATGTGGCCATGGTGTTGCGGTATTATTTGATCTTTGTATAGCAATATCATTGATAATATTTGTCTTGGTTTGGTCAGTAACATTAGAGTGATATTTGCTCCTTGTATAGCAGTATTATGTGGTCACTGTATGACCATTATATAGAGGTATCATCCGTTGAGCATTGTCTTACAGATATTTGTATGGATTTCTGTATATACAATGCATTACTTTATATAAATACATATTAACAGGTGGGGCGTGGTTAGAGGAGTGTCCCGGTGTGACATTTGTTTGGGTGTGGTCAGAGGAGTGGCTTGGGGTGTTGTCATGTGTTTGGGCGTGATTAGAGGCATTTGCTTGGATTTCCTCTTGTTGGGTCATTTTTGGGGATTTGTAATTGTTGGATTATTTATTTGGAATTCTACTTCTTGGTTCATTTGTTTGGATTCCAAATTGCTGGATCAATTGTTTAGATTCCTACTTGTTGGATCAATTGTTTAGATTCCTACTTGTTGGATCAATTGTTTAGATTCCTACTTGTTGGATCAATTGTTTAGATTCCTACTTGTTGGATCAATTGTTTGAATTCCTACTTGTATGTGATCACTTGCTTTGGATTCCTACTTGTTGGATCAATTCTTTGGATTCCTACTTGTTGGATCATTTATTTGGATTCCTACTTGTTGGATCATTTATTTGGATTCCTACTTGTTGGATCAATTCTTTGTATTCCTACTTGTTGGATCAATTCTTTGGATTCCTACTTGTTGGATCAATTCTTTGGATTCCTACTTGTTGGATCATTTATTTGGATTCCTACTTGTTGGATCAATTCTTTGGATTCCTACTTGTTGGATCAATTCTTTGGATTTCTAACTGTTGGATCATTTGTTTGGATTTCTAATTGTTGGATCATTTATTTGGATTCCTACTTGTTGGATCAATTCTTTGGATTCCTACTTGTTGGATCATTTATTTGGATTCCTACTTGTTGGATCATTTATTTGGATTCCTACTTGTTGGATCATTTACTTGGATTCCTACTTGTTGGATCAATTCTTTGGATTCTTACTTGTTGGATCAATTCTTTGGATTCCTACTTGTTGGATCAATTCTTTGGATTCCTACTTGTTGGATCATTTATTTGGATTCCTACTTGTTGGATCAATTCTTTGGATTCCTACTTGTTGGATCAATTCTTTGGATTCTTACTTGTTGGATCAATTATTTGGATTTCTACTTGTTGGATCATTTATTTGGATTCCTACTTGTTGGATCACTTTTTTGGATTTCTTCTTGTTGGATCAATTCTTTGGATTCCTACTTGTTGGATCAATTCTTTGGATTCCTACTTGTTGGATCAATTCTTTGGATTCCTACTTGTTGGATCATTTATTTGGATTCTTACTTGTTGGATCATTTATTTGGATTCCTACTTGTTGGATCATTTATTTGGATTCCTACTTGTTGGATCAATTCTTTGGATTCCTACTTGTTGGATCATTTATTTGGATTCTTACTTGTTGGATCATTTATTTGGATTCCTACTTGTTGGATCAATTCTTTGGATTCCTACTTGTTGGATCAATTCTTTGGATTCTTACTTGTTGGATCATTTATTTGGATTCCTACTTGTTGGATCATTTATTTGGATTCCTACTTGTTGGATCAATTCTTTGGATTCCTACTTGTTGGATCAATTCTTTGGATTCTTACTTGTTGGATCAATTCTGTGGATTCTTACTTGTTGGATCAATTCTTTGGATTCTTACTTGTTGGATCATTTATTTGGATTCCTACTTGTTGGATCGATTCTTTGGATTCCTACTTGTTGGATATTTTTGGATTTCTTACTTGTTGGATCATTTTTTGGATTCCTATTGTTTGGATCATTTTATTTGGATTCCTACTTGTTGGATCATTCTTTGGATTCCTACTTGTTGGATCGATTCTTTGGATTCCTATTTGTTGGATCCATTTCTTTGGATTCTGACTTTTTGGTTATATTCTTTGGATTCTTACTTGTTGGTCATTTATGGATTCCTACTTGTTGATCATTATTGGATTTCCTACATTGTTGGGATCAATTTATTTCGGAGTCTTACTTGTTGGAACAATTGTTTGGATTCCTCATTGTTGATGCGATTATTCTCTTTGGATGTCATTTACTTGTTGGATCAATTTTTTGGATTCCTACTTAATTGGATCAATTTTTGGAATTCTTATTGTTGGATCATTTTTTGGATTCCTATTGTTTGGTCAATTCTTTTGGATTCCTACTTTTTTGGATTTAATTCTTGGGGTTTTTTGTGGATCAATTTTTTGGATTCTTACTTGTTGGATCATTTTTTTGGATTCCTACTTTTTGGATCATTTATTTGGTTCCTACTTGTTGGATCAATTTTTGGATTCTACTTGTTGGGTCAAATTTTTTGGATTTACTTTTTTGGATCAATTCTTTGGGTTCTTACTTGTTGGATCAATTCTGTGGATTCCTACTTGTTGGATCAATTTCTTTGGTTCCATTTGTTGGTCAATTCTTTGGATTCCTATTTGGGTTGGTCAATTTTTTTGGATTCCTACTTGTTGGATCAATTCTTTGGATTCTTACTTGTTGGATCAATTCTTTGGATTCTTACTTGTTGGATCGATTCTTTGGATTCCTATTTGTTGGACCATGCTGTTCTATCTTAAGATCTGATGAATTTTTATGATTTTGACATCTATATTGTGCTTCTCAGATCCTTTATGTTTGATAAAACAAGTATAAAATGAAAAGCATATGATTCATCTCGCATTTTCTGGGCAAATTGACCCGGATAACCTGTCCTCCAGCAGCACTCATTACACAGAAAAAAATGAAGTGTTTATCCCCTCCTGGATTTGTTGCAATGCAGAGGTTATCTCATCGTTTGCAAAGAAAGAGAAAAAAGAAAACAAAAGAACATATGAAGAGCATTTTATCAACCGAATAAACTTTCTCTATTCATAAACATCTATAGCTCAGAGTTCAGACTCCAGATCAGGCACAAAATGGTTACACTTGATTACGAAGAAGTACGGTTCAAAGAGTTTAAAATAAAGTGTTAAGAGTTTCCACATTGTAATATTCATGCCGAATCTTTATTTTATTTACAGAGTCAATTCTTAAACGGGCTGTCTGTAAAAAAAAAATCGCTTTCCGAAGTCTTAATTTAAGTTAAGGTTTTTGGTGCATATTTTGATCAAATTGTGCATGTCCACCTATCACATCAAGGTAACCTCATTAGGTGGATCTCTAACCCTAGTGCCTCTTTTTGGAGCCAAATTTGCCATACATTTAGGGCTGGGTTCCTGAAGGTCCTGAAGCAGGAAATTGGGTGAAGTGCATGACCAAGATGGAGGCAGCCACTCCTTAAAATACACCATGCTAAAAAGTCAAAAGTTAGCCCACACCCCCATTGCTGAACTGAACATGGGCAATGGTGCATAAGGCAGTGGCTGTAAAAAACACAAGTATTTCAATACAAAATACAGCAGCACACAGCAGGCACTAAAACCCATACAAAGATTGAATTTATGAAACATTAAAAATGTATTACTGCTATCCTTAAAATATTTGTAAAATCGAGGTTTTTAGTGCATATTTTGATCATATTCATATACCTATCTATCTCATCAATGTAACCTCGTCAGGTCGGTCCCGAACTCTAATGTCTCTCTGCGGGACTAAAGCCACCAAACATTTGGGGCAACAACCTGCATACACACCGATTATAAGGACCTCGAGCTGATGGGTGGAGTGCATGGCTAAACTAAAGGCAATCACTGCTCCAAACGCACAATTCTAAAAAAAAACAAGCCCTAAGTCCTTCCTAATGTTATTATGTGAATGTTCATCAAATGTCAGAAAAGGAATTTCCTACAATAAGAAGTGATGACTTATATTTAGGATTTGTTATTACTCCTTAACTTTTAGAAGACCTAATCCTGGTATCCCCAGGATCCTGAACATGAAGGGGCCACGGTTACATGCTTGATCACTGATTTCACTACATAGTAAGGATTCAAAAACACTTGTGGGAACTGAGAACTACATCATGGACATTTATATAGAGGAGATATAAAGTTGTGAGGTTGTATAGGAGTTCCCAGTACAGGCGAGCGCTGTGTTCTCCATTCTGTTCTATGAGAGTTCCCAGTACAGGGGAGCGCTGTGTTCTCTATTCTGCTCTATGGGAGTTCCCAGTAGAGGGGAGCGCTGCGTTCTCCATTCTCCTCTATGGGAGTTCCCAGTACAAGGGAGCGCTGTGTTCTCCATTCTGTTTTATGGGAGTTCCCGGTACAGGAGAGCGTTGTGTTGTCCAATCTGTTATATTGGAGTTACTAATACAGGGGAGCGCTGTGTTATCCATTCTGTTCTATGGGAGTTCCCAGTACAAGGGAGCGCTGCATTCTCCATTCTGTTCTATGGGAGTTCGCAGTACAGGGGAGCGCTGTGTTCTCCATTCTGTTCTATGGGAGTTCGCAGTACAGGGGAGCGCTGTGGTATCCATTCTGTTCTATGGGAGTTCCCAGTACAGGGGAGCGCTGTGTTCTCGATTCTGTTCTATGGGAGTTCCCAGTACAGGGGAGCGCTGTGTTCTCCATTCTGTTCTATGGGAGTTCCCAGTACAGGGGAGCGCTGTGTTCTCCATTCTGTTCTATGGGAGTTCCCCGTACAGGGGAGCGCTGTGTTCTCCATTCTGTTCTATGGGAGTTCCCAGTACAGGGGAGCGTAGTGTTCTCCATTCGGTTCTACAGGAGTTCGCAGTACAGGGGAGCGCTGTGTTCTCCATTCTGTTCTATGGAGTTCGAGTACAGGCCTGTGGTATCATACTTTTATGTTCCCAGTACAGGGAGCCTGTGTTTCTCTATTCTGTTCTATGGGAGTTTCCGTCAGGGAGGTTGCTTCGATGGGAGTCAGGAGGAGCGCTGTGTTCTCCATTCTGTTCTATGGGAGTTCCAGTACGGGGGAGCGTTTGTGTTCTCCTTCTTCCTATGGATTCCCAGTAAGGGGAGCGATGTGTTCTCCATTGGGTTTACAGGAGTCCCTCAGGGGAGCGCTGTGTTCTCCATTCTCTTCTATGGGAGTTCTCAGTACAGGGGAGCGCTGAGTTTTCCATTCTCCTCTATGGGAGTTCGCAGTACAAGGGAGCGCTGTGTTCTCCATTCTCCTCTATAGGAGTTCCCAGTACAGGGGAGCGCTGTGTTCTCCATTCGGTTCTACAGGAGTTCCCAGTACAGGGGAGCGCTGTGTTCTCCATTCTCCTCTATGGGAGTTCCCAGTACAGGGGAGCGCTGAGGTTTCCATTCTCCTCTATGGGAGTTCCCAGTACAGGGAAGCGCTGTGTTCTCCATTCTGTTTTATGGGAGTTCCCGGTACAGGGGAGCGTTGTGTTCTCCATTCTGTTCTATGGGAGTTACCAGTACAGGGGAGCGCTGTGTTCTCCATTCTGTTCTATAGGAGTTCCCAGTACAGGAGAGTGCTGTGTTCTCCATTCTGTTATATGGGATTTCCCAGTAGTGGGGAGTGCAGAGTTCTCCATTCTGTTCTATGGGAGTTCCCAGTACAGGGGAGCGCTGTGTTCTCCATTCTGTTCTATGGGAGTTCCCAGTACAGGGGAGCACTGTGTTCTCCATTCTGTTCTATGGGAGTTCCCAGTATAGGGGAGCACTGTGTTCTACATTCAGTTCTATGGGAGTTCCCGGTACAGAGGAGCGCTGTGTTCTCCATTCTCCTCTATGGGAGTTCCTATTACAGGTGAGCGCTGTGTTCTCCACTCTGTTCTATGGGAGTTCCCAGTATAGGGGAGCGCTGTGTTCGGCTGTATTCTGCCTGACCAGTTCTCCATTCTGAGCCGACACTTTCAAGGACCCATCCCTGAGATAGTTTCGGGACCCAGAAGTGGGACTTTGATGACATATTTTATCAACATACCATCATAGTCTACAACATACCAACAGAACTTCAGGGCATGTCCCCATGGCACGGGTTTGCGGACGCTTTTTCACTGCATGGGTTTTCCACCCGGTAGTTTTGCAAACATTGTGCTTGCACATTCTTCCGTCCGGTTTTCGGACGGAATATGTGCATGTCAATGAGAAGGGGGAGGGATTTTCTTCTTCGCTCATCGCGGAGAAAAGCCAACCCCCCCCCCCACCTCAGCGGCCGTGGGGACTGCACACAAACCGGACAAATACCGGTCAGATAAACCGACCGGTATTTGTCCATTGCCGTGTAAACAGGCCTTTAAGGGTCAGTGGGGGTCTTTGAGGTTGGATTCTTCCAATTATAATGTTACAATTTACAATACTATTCTTTGATGAGTGTAACCCTTTAATATCTTGTCGTTTTACTATGTTGAGCTTCGTCTTTGTACTTTGTAGCAATTTACTTTTTACTACACCATTGTTTTTTGTTACGGTTATTATTCTTTACCCTTGTTTGTTTGTTCGGCAGCAGGAATAGCTTCTTTTTCTAGCTCCCTGGACTTGTCTGTCACTCACTTGTGTTATCCTTTGTAATGGAGATGGTTCTATGCATAAACCTTGTGGAAAAAATCCATCTCAAAGTCTCCTATCTGTAACCAAGTCTTGGGCAGAAGTAATGAGTAAACCAGCAACAGCATCATCCATAGACCTCATGGAGTAACTGAGTAAAGCAGCAACAGCATCATCCATAGACACCATGGAGTAACTGAATAGAGCAGCAACAGCATCATCCATAGACCCCATGGAGTAACTGAGTAAACCAGCAACAGCATCATCCATAGACACCATGGAGTAACTGAATAAACCAGCAACAGCATCATCCATAGACACCATGGAGTAACTGAGTAAACCAGCAACAGCATCATCCATAGACCTCATGGAGTAACTGAGTAAAGCAGCAACAGCATCATCCATAGACCTCATGGAGTAACTGAGTAAACCAGCAACAGCATCATCCATAGACACCATGGAGTAAATGAGTAAAGCAGCATCCATGGGGTAACTGAGTAAAGCAGCAACAGCATCATCAATAGACCTCATGGAGTAACTGAGTAAACCAGCAACAGCATCATCCATAGACCTCATGGAGTAATTGAGTAAACCAGCAACAGCATCATCCATAGACCTCATGGAGTAACTGAGTAAAGCAGCAACAGCATCATCCATAGACCTCATGGAGTAACTGAGTAAACCAGCAACAGCATCATCCATAGACCTAATGGAGTAACTGAGTAAACCAGCAACAGCATCATCCATAGACCCCATGGAGTAACTGAGTAAACCAGCAACAGCATCATCCATAGACCCCATGGAGTAACTGAGTAAACCAGCAACAGCATCATCCATAGACCTCATGGAGTAACTGAGTAAACCAGCAACAGCATCATCCATAGACCCCATGGGGTAACTGAGTAAAACCAGCAACAGAAATCTTCCATAGACACAATGGAGTAACTGAGAAAACCCAGCAACAGGATCATCCATAGACACCATGGAGTAACTGATAAACCAGAAAACAGCATCATCCATAGACACCATGGAGTAACTGAGTAAAGCAGCAACAGCATCATCCATAGACCCCATGGAGTAACTGCTACCTGAAAAGAATACATGGAAACCTCATGATCTGACAGACATGACTCGAATATCAGCATCTAGGGCCCCGGTGTTTCCATCAATATCTTCTCCAGATAAAGCATCTAAGTTTACAATGCGTGAAAACAGATCTTTATTTTCCGGTGTAAAATTCATTTTCTGTACGTTCGGCTGGGTGCGTGGTGACATTTACAGTTTATTACTCCTTAAAATTCAATTACAGCAAATCAACAAGAAGATCAAGCTATAATGAAAAGTCCGCGTGTACAGTAGATCCTGGAGAGTTGTAACTCCTTCCACACCACCCGGCTGCATACAACACTGTACAGTGGGAGTTATGAAAAGAAAGTCTCTTCTAAAGCCTTATACAACTTATAATTGCAATCGGTTCTGGGACGACCATTGTATGATGAAACCATAACTCTATGGAAAACTGGTGATTGGCTCCAAAGCCCCAAAATTTCCCCAACATTGTGCAAAATGGAGACTAATCCCTTAGCTCACAAAGAACGTACCAGGAGGTCCTGACAGCGCCTCAAGAGTATGCAGTGAGCCCACTAGCTGAGTCCGGTCCATATGTGGGGCAGTGTTGGACTGGGGTGCCTGGCACCCACCAGTGAAGTTTATTCTTGGGGCCCAACAGAGGAGATGATTATTGGGGTCCATTAATGGAGCTAATTCTTGGGCCCACCAGTGTTGATTCTTGGGCCCACCAGTGGAGATGATTCTTGGGGCCACCAGTGGAGTTGATTCTTGGGGGCCACCAGTGGAGGTGATTCTTGGGGGCCACCAGTGGAGTTGATTCTTGGGGGCCACCAGTGGAGTTGATTCTTGGGGCCCACCAGTGGAGTTGATTCTTGGGGCTCACCAGTGAAGTTGATTCTATGGGCCCACCAGTAGAGATGGTTCTTGAGGCCCACCAGTGGAGATGATTCTTGGAGCCCACCAGTGGAGATGATTTTTGGGCCCCACCAGTGGAGATGATTCTTGGGGCCCACCAGTGGAGTTGATTCTTGGGGCCCACCAGTGGAGATGTTTCTTGAGGCCCACCATTGGAGTTGATTCTTGGGGCCACCAGGGAAGTTGATTGTTGGGGCCCACCAGTGGAAATGGTTCTTGAGGCCCACCAGTGGAGATGGTTCTTGAGGCCCACCAGTGGAGATGGTTCTTGAGGCCAACCAGTGGAGATGAATCTTGGGGCCCACCATGGGCGTTGATTCTTGGGGCCCACCATGGGCGTTGATTCTTGGGGCCCACCAGTGGAGTTGATTCTTGGGGCCCATCAGTGAAGCTGATTTTTGGGGGCCCACCAGTAGAATTGATTCTTGGGGCTCACCAGTGGAAATGATTCTTGGGGCCCACCAGCGGAGTTGATTCTTGGGGCCACCAGTGGAGTTGATTCTTGGGGGCTCACCAGTGGAGATGGTTCTTGAGGCCCACCAGTGGAGATGGTTCTTGAGGCCCACCAGTGGAGATGATTCTTGGGGTCCACCAGCGGAGATGGTTCTTGAGGCCCACCATGGGAGTTGATTCTTGGGGCCCACCAGTGGAGTTGATTCTTGGGGGCCCACCAGTGGAGTTGATTCTTGGGGCCACCAGTGGAGTTGATTCTTGGGGCCACCAGTGGAGATGATTCTTGAGGCCACCAGTGGAGATGATTCTTGAGGCCCACCAGTGGAGTTGATTCTTGGGGCCACCAGTGGAGTTGATTCTTGAGGCCCATCAGTGAAGCTGATTCTTGGGGGCCCACCAGTAGAATTGATTCTTGGGGCTCACCAGTGGAAATGGTTCTTGGGGCCCACCAGCGGAGGTGAGTCTTGAAGCCACCCGTGGAGGTGATTCTTGAAGCCACCAGTGGAGTTGATTCTTGAAGCCACCAGTGGAGTTGATTCTTGGGGGCTCACCAGTGGAGATGGTTCTTGAGGCCCACCAGTGGAGATGATTCTTGGGGTCCACCAGTGGAGATGATTCTTGGGCCCCACCAGTGGAGATGATTCTTGGGCCCCACCAGTGGAGATGATTCTTGGGGCCCACCAGTGGAGATGATTCTTGGGGCCCACCATTGGAGTTGATTCTTGGGGCCACCAGTGGAGTTGATTGTTGGGATCTACCAGTGGAGTTGATTCTTGGGGCCCACCAGTGGAGATGGTTCTTGAGGCCCACCAGTGGAGATGGTTCTTGAGGCCCACCAGTGGAGATGATTCTTGGGGCCCACCAGTGGAGATGGTTGTTGGGGCCCACCAGGGGAGATGGTTCTTGGGGCCCACCATGGGAGATGATTCTTGGGACCACCTGTGGAGATGATTCTTGGGACCCACCAGTAGAGTTGATTCTTGGGGCCACCAGAGGAGTTGATTCTTGGGGCCACCAGTGGAGTTGATTCTTGGGGGCCACCAATGGAGTTGATTCTTGGGGCCCATCAGTGAAGCTGATTCTTGGGGGCCCACCAATAGAATTGATTCTTGGGGCTCACCAGTGGAAATGGTTGTTGGGGCCCACCAGCGGAGTTGATTGTTGGGGCCTCCAGTGGAGTTGATTTTTGGGTCCCACCAGTGGAGATGATTCTTGGGGCCCACTTTGCATCTATTGTATATGACTCTCTTTCTCTTCTTTGCTCCCTTAAAAGCAACCCCAGATCTGCCATACCCAAGGTCCCACCGTTAGTTTCCCCCACTCCCTTGTGAGCCAGTCTGAGTCGGTCCCCATTTCAGCTGTAATAACTTCCAACCTCTAACTGAGTCTGATTCTAAGATTTATCACAATACACTAAGTAAAGATGTAAGAATATAATACTTATGTTGCCAGCATATCCTATAGAATTTTACAATACAGAGAGATCATATGAAAACAGGTATTAAAGAGGAAAAACAAATAATCGAGGACACTGATCACCACAGCTTACAATCTATTAGGAGATAGAGGAGACACAAGAGGAGTGAGAGTCCTGATCACAAGAGCTTACAATCTATGAGGAGATAGAGGAGACATAAGAGGAGTGAGGGTCTGGATCACAAGAGCTTACAATCTATGAGGAGATAGAGGAGACAAGAGGAGTGAGGGCCCTGATCACAAGAACTTACAATCTAGGAGGAGATAGAGGACACAAGAGGAGTGAGGGTCCTGACCAAAAGAGCTTACAAACTATGAGGAGAGAGCAGGGGACACAACAGGAGTGACGGACCTGATTACAAGAGCTTACAATCTATGAGGAGATAGAGGACAC
Organism: Phyllomedusa bahiana; assembly: GCA_025379985.1. NCBI lineage: Eukaryota > Metazoa > Chordata > Amphibia > Anura > Hylidae > Phyllomedusa > Phyllomedusa bahiana. The sequence continues at coordinate 58,327 of JAODAL010025261.1, forward strand.
AAGAGGCGTGAGGGCCCTGATCACAAGAGATTACAATCTATGAGGAGATAGAGGGCACAAGAGTATTGAGCGACCAGATCACAAGAGCTTCAAATCTAATCGGAGATAGAGGAGACAAGAGGAGTGAGGGCCCTGATCACAAGTGCTTACAATCTATGAGGAGATAAAGGAGACAAGAGGAGTGATGGTCCTGATCACAAGAGCTGACAATCTATGAGGAGATAGAGGACACAAGAGGAGTGAGGGCCCTGATCACAAGAGCTTACAATCTATGTGGAGATTGAGGACACAAGAGGAGTGAGGGTCCTGATCACAAGAGCTTACAATCTATGAGGAGGTAGAGGACACAAGAGGAGTGAGGGTCCTGATCACAAGAGCTTACAATCTATGAGGGATAGAGGGGACACAAGAGGAGTGAGGGCCCTGATCAAAAAGAGTTACAATCTATGATGGAGATAGAGGACACAAGAGGTGAGGGTCCTGATCAACAAGAGCTCACAATCTATGTGGAGATAGAGGACACAAGAGGAGTGAGGGTCCTGACACAGAGCTTAAATCTTTGTGGAGATAGAGGACACAAGAGGAGTGAGGGTCCTGATCACAAAAAAACTTTAATTTTGGGGAGATAGAGGCAC
>JAODAL010025262.1:0-58960 GCA_025379985.1 Phyllomedusa bahiana
GGGGAAAAAACGTTTGTTGGAATGAGGTCTCTTGGGCAGGTGCAGTCCTTCCAAAAAGTTCTCTTAAATTTTTGGATGGAATTTTTTTGGTGTTCCCCCTTCTATGGGGTTTTGGGACGTCCCCCCGCCCCCCTTCCTTTGGCCTTCTTCCGAGCCCCTCGTGGATGCAATGGTTCGAGTATTAGTTTTTGGGGAGCAGACTGTCAGTCCTACGCAGGCAGCGGTCGCTAAAAACCCAGGCGCAAAGGGAGAATTTCCCCGTTTTTTCCCCTTTTGAAAAGGTGTGGTCTTGACAAATGTTCGGTAAACCCCGAGCTATAAGCGGGTCCAGGGTTTTCCTGGGGCCGTTTGGGTTTTAAGTATTTAACCGGGGGTCTATAAACCCCGGCTCCCCCCTTGCGGATCCCAAATTTTTTTTTTCCCCCGCTAAAGGTGTGGAACGTTCTGGGAGGATTCCCCCCTTTCCCCCTGAAGAAATACCCTCAATGTTTTTTTTTGGGGAAGGATATCTGGCCTAAAATCATCAGAGGGAGAGTCTTTTTTTGTTGATTGGGGGGGTTGGGGCCCTGAGGAGGATTGGGAAGGGGGGGAAAATTTGGACCGTGGCTGTTGTGGTTTCCCCCGGTTAGAGTAGGGGGAGGCCTGGGGGGGGGGGTCTGTTCCCGGTGGCGCGGGCCCCCGGGGGGCGGGCCATGGGACCCCTGCCCTTTTGGGCTGTGGGGAGGTGGGGGGGGGGGAGAGTGGTGCCAGGTTCAAGTGTTGGGGGCCAGGGGGACTGTTCCCCGTGCAGAAGACTTCCCACCTGCTGCTTCGGCGGGTCCCACGGCCACGGCGCCTGTTTGGGGGCCGCGCGCCCGGTTTCCCTAAATTTTTAAAGGGGCCCAGCGGCCACATTGGGTTTTTGGGGGTCCTGACCTTTTAAAAGGGTTTCTCACTTCGGAATGTCCCCCCCAGTCTTTAGGCTCCCCTTTTTAAAAAGCGTTTTGAGTCTCTGTCTTTACCGTGTCCGTCCCTCCTTCTACGTTTTCCGCTATAAACCCTTTCCCTCCTCCCCTCCCCTTATTCCCTGCCCCGATGCCTCGTTGCTTTGAAAATCGCTACCCCTTGGGCCCTCCCCCCGCAAGAAGGTTACCCATTTTGAGCGATGGAAATTTCCCCCAGAGTAAGTCCACCCCGTTTTTGGACGGGCTTGGAAAAGGGTTTTCTATTAGACTCCGCCCCCTTGGGTGGCTTACGCCACGTTTGGGGGCCAGGGGACCACACCGCCGGCGTAAGAGCATTTTATTGTTGAAAAAAGGGTTTTTTGTCCTTCCAAAGCAAAATTCTGATTAAAAACTTTAGTTTTTTTTAAGGGCCTCCTCTCTGATCTACCTTTTATGCACCTTTTAAATTTTTATGCCCAAAAATGTCCGCGATTTGTAAATCACAGATTTATATTGGCACGTAACTTCTTTATATTAAACGACATTTGGGAAATTTTCTTGAAAAAAGACCCAAATTTATTAAAACCCCATGGGAATAAGGGGAAATTCAGGGGATAAGCACAGTTGTGACAGAGAGAAGAAATTGGATGTATAAGAAAAATTTTGGCCCACAGGATAAATGGTTCAAGAAGTATCATTTGATTTTAGTGTGCGGTTTTTTTAAAATAGCTTTTTTCTTACCAATTTTTTAAATTTTAAATTTTGGGAAAAGAGTATATTTAATTTATTATTTCCCCGTTTATATTTTTTTTTAAATAAAACTTTTTAAAATATTTTTATTTTGAAAATTTTACACTTAAAGTTTTTTTTATTAAAAAATTTTTTATATTTTTTAAATTTTTGGGTTATTGTTGTTATTAAACCATTTTTTTTTTATGTTGTTCTACAATGTTATTTTTTATAAAAGTTGAAGTTTACATTTGTACCCTCTTTTTGGGGGCATGGTTTTTAAACCCCATTAGTGTATCAGTTGGTATCAAAGGGGGGGTTTGTACCCGGAAACGGTAATAGCTTTTTTAATAAACCTAAATCTCCCATACTAACTATGGTTATTCACATTTAGTGTTTTAGCCGTTAAAAATTTCCCTATCTCTAGTTTCACAAATAGCCCATTTTAGGTTTTATTTTTAGGGGAGACCTCTCCCTGCCCACAAAAACAATCCACCCCCTCTCCCATATGACCAAGATGAAAAGCATCAAAGGACAGGGACAAAATTGTGATGAAAGGGGGGATGCCTACAGGACAATAGGAAGCGTTTGGTGAGAAGAAAAAAATGGGGCCCAAATTAAAAAATTAAATTTAAACCCCAAGCAAAAATTTATTGTTGGCCTGAAAGATTGTGGTATCAAAACTTATATCCCACAAGTTCCCTGGTGTTAAAAGACGGGACAGATTTCATTCACCAAAAGGGTATTAAGGGGAAAAAAAAGTTTTTGATACAATGGCGTTTTCTCACCTACAAAGAAAATCTTATGTATGAGTTTTTAAAAATTAATTAGCATTTTATTGCATGGCAAAGTATTTGATTACCGGGTGAACAGCAAGAATTCTGGCTCTCACAGACCTGATAGTTTTCTTTTAAGAAGCCCTCCTACTCTGCACTCATTATCTGTATAAATTGAAACCTGTTAGAACTTGTTACACTTTTCCACACACTTAATCATACTCCAACCTCTCCACCATGGCCAAGACAAAAGAGCTGTTTAAGGACACCAGGGACAAAATTGTAGACCTGCACAAGGCTGGGATAGGCTACAGGACAATAGGCAAGCAGCTTGGTGAGAAGGCAACAACTGTTGGTACAATTATTAAAAAATAGAAGAAAACAAGTGGACTGTAAATTTTCCCTCGGCCCTGGGGTTTCCATGCAAGATCTCACCTCGGTGGGGGTAAGGATGATTTTGAGAAAGTTCAGGAATCAGCCCACAACTACACGGGAGGACCTGTTCAATGACCTGACTAGAGCTGGGACCACAGTCTCAAACATTACCATTAGTAACAAACTACACCATCATGAATTAAAATCCTGCAAGGCATGCAAGTTCCAGCTGCTCATGCTGGCGCATGTCTAGCCCTTATGTAAATTCACCAATAACCATCTGAATAATCCAGAGGAGGCATGGGAGAAGGTCATGTGGTCAAATGAGACCAAAATAGAACTTTTTGGTATCAACTCCACTCTCTGTGTTTGCAGGAAGAAAAAGGATGAGTACAACCTCAGGAACACCGCCCCAACACTGAAGCATGGGGGTGGAAACATCATACTTTGGGGGTGCTTTTCTGCAAAGGGGAAAATAAAACTGCACTGTATTGAAGGGAGAATGGATCTGGCCATGTTTCACAAGATTTCAACCAAAAACTTCCTTCCCTCAGTAAGAGCATTGAAGACAGGTCATGACTGGGTCTTCCAGCATGACAATGACCCAAAACACACAGGCAGGGCAACTAAGGAGTGACTCCGTAAGAAACATTTCAAGGTCCTGGAGTGGCCCAGCCAGTCTCCAGACCTGAACCCATTAAAAAATCTTTGGAGGGAGCTGAAACTCAATGTACCCCAGTGACAGCCCCTAAACCTGTAAGATATGGAGAAGATCTGTATGGAGGAGCGGACCAAGATCGCTGCTGCAGTGTGTGTAAACTTGGTCAAAAACTACTGGAAATGTCTGCCCTCTGTAACTGCAAATAAATGTTAAGTTCTGTTTTTCTATGATATCAAATACTTATTTAATGTAAGACAATGCTAATTAATTATTTACAAATCAAACAATGTGATATTCTCAATTATTTTTTAAGATTATGTCTCTCACAGTTGAAGTGTACCTATGATAACAACTATAGACCTCTCCATTCTGTATACGTGGGAAAACCTTACCAGTGTATCGAAAACTTATTTGATGCATAGATACAGTGCTTGTATACTTGATGCATTTATATAAACACATAAAAAATGAACAAATACTTTCTATACATTCTATGGTTTTATGTTTCAAGACACAATAACAATAAAATGTAAAAAAATTTTGGTCCTTAGAAGGTCTTAAAATTAGGTACATACAACCTCTGATGAACAACAACACAGTTTGATAAAGATAAGATGCAGTGGTATATGGAAAAGGTTCCACAGGTGCAAAATACTAATAGGCCTAGCGCTCACACACAATCAATGCATGAAGGGAGTTATTTTGCCACGAGTGTGGTAGTGGATCCTCTGGACCGCCGCAAGCGGTGATGTAAGCCTCGCCAGGGAGCGGGGTCTAAGTAAGTCCCGGTTTTCACGAGAGCCCGCCGGAAAGCGGGATGGACTTGCTGCAGCGGGAGTCTACCAGGTCGCTACCCCTGACTTGACTTGCTTGCGGTGGCAGCCGAGGTTAGCGTGGTACAAAATTGTAAGGCAAGCTCGTAGTCGGGGACAGGCAGGAAGGTCAGGACAGGCGGGGACGTGCAGGAGGCATCACCAATATATAGGGTCAGCACCTGGCAATCAACCAATTACCGGCGCGCTGGCCCTTCAAATTTGAAAGAACTGGCGCGCAGGAGACCGCGGGGAAGCAGGAGTGCGGCGGGTTAAGTGGATCGGCGCGGGGGAACAAGTGTGCCCGCGGTCTGGACCGTGAGTCGCCACTCGTCCCCGAGCCAGGGGACACACTAGGGACAAGAGAGCGACCACAGCCCGATCCATGGGCTGTGGGACCGCTCGTTACAGTACCCCCCCTTAGGCCTCCCCCTCCTCCTAGATTGGAGAAATTTCAGTACCAGGTCACGGTCCAAAATGTTCTCCTCCGGCTCCCAAGATCTCTTCTCCGGACTGAATCCCTTCCAGTCGATGAGAAAATGTCGTCTCCCCCTGATAGACTTCATGGTCAGGATTTCCTTCACAGAGAACACGTTGGAGGCTTCGGCTGCAGGTGAAGGTGAAGGGGGGACGACTTTTCGAGAGATGCGGTTCAGCAACAAGCACCAAGGGCTTCAGCAGGGAGACATGGAAGGAATTCGGGATCCGCATGGTGGGTGGAAGCCGAAGCTAATAGGCCACTGGGTTAACACGCTCCAAGACCTCGAATGGCCCCAGGAACCGAGGACCTAGCTTGTAGCTGGGTATCTTAAACCGGATGTATTTGGCAGACAGCCACACCTTGTCACCCGGAGCAAAAGTCGGCGCCTGTCTCCTCTTCTTGTCCGCCTGGTTCTTCATGTGGGCCGATACTCGCTGTAGGGACTGACGAGTCTGTTCCCAGATAGTTGTCATATCCCGAAATAGGGACTCCACTGCAGGAACCTCAGAGGATGAGGTCAAAGGGAGTGGTGTGCGGGGATGCTGTCCGTAGACCACATAGAAGGGGGAAGCACCAGCAGATTCTGTTTCCAAGGAGTTGTATGAGAACTCCGCCCAGGGCAGTAAGCTGGACCAATCATCCTGACGGGCAGAAACAAAGTGGCGTAAATAACTGCCCAGGACCTGGTTAACTCTCTCAACTTGACCGTTCGACTGTGGATGATATGCTGAGGCGAAGACCAACTTCACTTGTAGCTGGTAGCAGAGTGCTCGCCAGAACCTGGAAACAAATTGGACCTCCTGGTCCGAGACGATGTGTTGTGGCAGTCCGTGCAGACGGAAAATGTACTCAAAGAAGAGGGTGGCGAGATGAGGAACAGATGGTAGCCAGAGCAACGGAACAAAGTGCGACATTTTTGAAAAGCGAACCGTGACCACCCAAAATACTAGTATTGCCGGAAGAGGGGGGGAGGTCGGTGATGAAGTCCATTGCCACATGTGTCCACGGGGAACTGGGAGTAGGCAAGGGTTGCATTAATGCAATCGGACTGTGGCGAGGAGTCTTGTTGCGGGCACAAGTGGTGCAGGCTTTCACAAATTCTCTTGTGTCCTTGGCAAGGTCTGGCCACCAGTAGAAGTGCGAGATCAGCTGATACGACCTCCGGACACCGGGATGCCCTGCCACCAGCGAGCAATGACCCCCATCTTAGGACTCTTCTCCGAAGAGCCAGGCATACATACGTCTTGCCCAGAGGAATCTGTTGGAGGTGCATGGGATCTGCGTGGACCAAACGTTCCAGGGGTATAATGTGCTGTGGCCCAGATTCCTCCCCAATGACGTCCGATGCGCGGGAGAGAGCATCGGCCTCAACGTTCCTCTCTGCAGGGCGGAAGTGAATCCGGAACTCGAACCGAGAGAAGAAGAGGGACCACCGGGCTTGACGGGGGTTAAGGCGCTGAGCTGACTGGAGGTACTGGAGGTTCTTGTGGTCAGTGTACACATCAAATGGATGACGTGCACCCTCCAACAGATGACGCCATTCCTCCAGGGCCATCTTGATGGCAAGCAGCTCCCGATCCCCGATGACATAATTCTTCTCGGCTGGCGAAAAGGTCTTGGAGAAGAACCCACAAGTGAGTGTCTTCCCTTTAGGCCCCTTCTGAGTGAGGACTGCCCCTGCACACACGGAAGAAGCATCCACGTCCAACGCAAAAGGCTTCTTGGAATCCGGCGAGACAGGATGGGAGCAGAGGAGAAGGCTGTCTTTAACTTGGATAAAGCTCTCTCCGCCGCCGGTGACCAACATCTTGGATTGGCCTTCTTCTTAGTCAGTGCCATGATGGGAGACACCAAAGTAGAAAAGTGGGGGATAAATTGCCGGTAATAGTTGGCGAATCCCAGAAAGCATTGAATGGCTCGAAGTCCGACTGGTCACGGCTAGTGTTGAGCGATTATTATCGACAAAGTTGAAATCGGCACAGTTTTTATGTTGATCGAAATTTTTAGATCATGCGATAATTTAGGTTAAAATCTGTGCATCATCTATTAAGATTGCGCCATTTTCGGCGCTTCCTGTCATTTTGGCGGCCAGCAAATCAGATTACAGAATAGAGCAGGGTGAGATGTGTGTGCGACGTCATGACTGGGATGTGTATGGTTGCGATTGGCTGGAAAAATCACATGACCTCGTTTTACATAGAACAGCCCTTCCTGTTCATGATCAGTGTCTCTCAGCGTCTCATAGCAGGAGGACGTGCGCTCTGCCTGTGTCCAAACAGCTCAGCGAAATGATTCTATTTCTTCACAGAGAAAGCTCTTATGTTAGCTGTGATCCTTACAACTTAGTTAGATCAGAGATTGTAAGATTTTATGTAGTTAGGTTTTGAATTTTAAAGGAGCATCCACCGCTGTAAATTCACGAAGGGGAGCGCGTGGGGGGGGGGGGGGCCCCCGGGCGAACACAGACAAGCTCTATAAAGAATACTGGATAAAGTTCACCAAGACTTAGTGTAGACATTACACTGCAATAGCTTTATTATTAACAGTTTTCTATTGAAATATTTCCTGGATATTGGGCAGCCTGAACTTATATTAGGATACACATCTTTTCTAGTAACTGCAGGTCTCTTTGTTAGGTGCAAAACTCCACTTTTATTCTCAGTATACATTTCAGATAGGTGTTCTTTTTCAATTTTGCCCATTCCAGCTTTGTTGATATAGCTACCTTGCAGTTAAATTAGAATCCAGCAATTTTTGTAGTCAGCACAGGTTGATAGGTGCCAAAAATACCTTTTATTATCCGAATACATTACAGATACGTGTTTTTTCACTTTGGCGCACTACAGCTTTGTTCATATTGAGCACCCGTGTGCACTTAAATGTGAATACAGCAATTTGTAGTCACCACAGGTGAATTGAAAGATGCCAAGAAAATACCTTTTATTATCTCGAATTACATTACAGATACGTGTTTTTTGCACTTTTCCCAGTCCAGATTTGTTGATAGAGCACCTTGCCAGTTAAATTTTAATCCAGCAATTGTGTAGTTACCACAGGTGATTGATAGTGCCAAAAAATACCTTTTTATTATCCGAATACATTACAGATATGTGTTTTTTGCACTTTTGCCCCAGCCTCCAGATTTGTTGATAGACACCTTGCAGTTTAAAATTTGAATCCAGCAATTGTGTAGTTTACCACACTCCAGGTGATTGATAGGTTGCCAAAAGTACCTTTTTTTAATTATCCGAATACATTTCAGATACGTGTTTTTATCACTTTGGCGCAGGCCAGCTTTGTTGATAGATCTACTTTGCAGTTAAATTGAATACAGCAATTTTGTAGTTACCACAGTGTATGTGATAGTGCCAAAAATGACCTTTATTATCCGAATACATTTCAGATACATGTTTTTTTACTTTTGCGCAGGCCAGCTTTGTTGATAGATCTACTTTGCAGTTAAATTTTGAATACAGCAATTTTTGTAGTCACCCACAGTTAATTGAAAAGGTGCCAAAAATAACCTTTTAATATCCGTAATAACATTTCAGACAGGGTGTTTTTTTTTTTTTCATTTTTGGTGCAGTCAAGCTTTTGTTGATAGATCTACTTTGCAGATTATAATTGAATCCAGCAATTGTTTTGATTTGAGGATTGAGAATAAGGAGATTTTGCCGTCTTTTAATAAAGACTTTCCAAAACTTTTCATATCTTCTCAAATTTTTATATTTTTGAACGATGGTGCGAACTTCTAGTGTAAGCGAGCAAAGAGGGGGTAGGACATGGAGGAAAGGTTGAGAGAAGGTGCTCCCTTCAGTGCTTTGGCGAACACACGCACGCCAGCGGGATCGTCAGATGCAGGACCGTCAGGCCTGTCAGTCGCTGGTCAGGGCCCAGTGAATCTCAGGAAACGAAACATCGTCGCCATACTGTCCTTCCAGTAGTTAATGCAACCCTCAGCAGCAATCTTACCCTCTCGTCCTCCCATCATGGCCACGAAATGTCGTCACATCCAGCATCACCAGCATCCGTCAACATGAAGCACCCAAAAGTCAACACGTGTACCACCACTGTGGATAATCCATTTTCCTGAAGACCTCTTTGATGACAAAATGCGGTTGGGGTCAGAAGGCATGTTAAAAGATGCAAGCAGGCCAAAGAGGATGATTTTCTCTGCTCCTGACTGCCAGATTTACTGATGCCATCAGAGGAGGAGAATGAAGCCGGTCATCGGCAAAAAATCCTGGCGGTCGGGCAATGTACTTGCAGTCCCTCCTTGCTTGTACCCGCAGCTTCCGTGGAAGCAGAATGACAGGACGACGAAGTCAATCTGTGTTAATGATGATTGATGACGACATGCGACCAACGTGGTCTTTTCAGCAGAATTTGCCTTGCGAGCGCTTCATCACTGGATGAGGAGGAAAGACGATGGGGAGAGTGTCATTACGGGTTCCGCCTCAAAAAAGGGAGAGGGCGGTCGCAGAAGTCCGATCTGGATATTATTCACGCCAGCCACGGTCGCGCAAACCCCGCTCCTCACGATATCCGCCGTCGAAAAGGTCCAAAGGGAAAAAAAAAAAAACGTCGCGCCCCTTAATCAAGCCTGTCCTTCTTTGAGCTAGCCTCTGATTCACCCATCAATGTCATCATGCCGCCTTTTGCATATACTCATAATAAGAAGGCAAGAAACTTTAGTGGTCTAACCACCACCATCATCGTCAAAAGTCACGTTCAGCGAATCATGAGTTGGAAATGGAGGCAACACTTGCCAAAAAAGGCCCAGGACCGACGCTGGCCTCCAACACCACTGTCACTACACCCTCTGTCTCCCTCCTCCTCCACCACCACCAAGCGTTCCTTTCCTCACTGCCCATGTCTCTCAGAGTCATGATCAGGGCTCAGCCTCCGTTTCAGCCTCCACCGTTCGCCCGAGTACCACAGCACCACCAGACACCCATCCTACCTCCTACTCCTCCCGCCATTATTGATGACATGCATGTCGTACAGCGGCAGTCCTAGCAGTCCAGCCTTCTTCTTCCCAGGTTTGGGAGTAGAAGAAAACACTTTAACCCAAACCCATCCCAAAGCAAAAGCCTGAATGTCGCATTGCCAGGACTTTTGCCTTGGAAATTTTGCCTTTCCGTTCTGGTGAACACAGATGGGTTTCCGCCACGTCATAGCCCTTGCATGCCCCCAATACCAGAATGCCTAGCAGGCATTTCTTGCCAGAAAAGCCGTCCTTGCCCTGGCCAGGCCACGTTCATCTAAAATTTCAAGCGCGTTGTCTGCAATCTGTGCCCGAAAAGTCCACTGACCACCGACACATGGACTAGGTAATCACTGGCCCAATGGGGCCGGCTAAACATCTCTGTGACAGCTCACTGTGAGCTGGGTGGATGTCTCTGGGGGGTGACGTGTGGCTCTCATGCTCGCGTCACGCTCTTCATAAATCCGCAGGTATGGTGCGAGGTTCTTTCCCCCCAGGTCCTCTGGTGGCATCACGTGCCCAAGAGAAACCAGGCCGTGGTTGAAATTAATCTGTCTTGGAGACTCGTCCACACACAGGTCAGGAGCTGTGGAGGGACGGCTCTCTGCAACGAGACCAGAGCTGCTGGCTGGCGTGTCAAGAACCTTTGCCAGGCAAGTGGTGTGCGATAGACGGGCGAAATCCTGCTGGCTGCCCTTAAGATCGGTAGGCTGGAGCACATCCCTTGCCTGGCACATGTCATGAACTTTGTCGTCCAGAAAATTTCTAAAGAGCTCCCCGGGTCTGGTACTTGCTGCTGAGGAAGGCGTTCGAAGTCTAAGTTCGCACTTCCGCCCGTTCGCACTCCTGCATCTCCTGCCTGGCTTTGTATGCAGCGTCAGCTCGAGCCTCGCCTGTTCAAGCCGTCCTCATTGTTGACATGGCAACACGCTGGAATTTTTCCACCCTCCACATGCTTCCAGTGATTGTGGCAGGCAGCCGCAATGCGCCATTACGCAGTACGAAGTGACACATTGGCATGAACAAAGCAGCGGTGCGGACCTCTGGGTGTTTAGCCACCGAGTGGAGGCAGGTGAAAGAGCCTGCACCATCCTTGCCAGTTTTGAAGAAGGCCACCAAAATGGTCAGTGCGGACAATGCCTTGTCAGCATGAGCATTGTGTGATCTTAGTTCTGGAACGATTGTTGGACACATTGAAAACAAACAGGTTCCCACCAGCGACCGGAGGAGGGAGACGGACACATATGCTGACACGGAGCCTTCTCCTCCGTCAAATATCCACAAGGCACGACAGTTTCACCAATTTCATCGTCTTCATTATTAGGCAGTGGTTCGGGGTCAAGGGCCTAGTGCAAGGTGGCGCATCAGCTCTCAGGGTGCATCATCTCAGGCATGTCGGGGCTGTGTGGAAGCTGTACCAGACGAAGCGGAGGAGGAGGAGGAGGAGGAGGTATCCCTAGACACCGACGTTACCGACGGTCCCCTCGCCTTGGTAAGAGTTGGCGCGATTTTGAGGCGAAGGAGGAAGATGAGGAAGATCAGTTGCTAGTGCCCTCGAACCACTGAGGCTTTTGGAAATCAAGGCTCCATCTTCTCACATGAGTGCTAGGATGCTCCATTTCCTCCAACAATTATCCTCGAATTAATGCCATCATAATGAAACAACAGTGTACTGGTGTTGCCCCCCACCCTCCCTGATCCCCGAGTACAAAACAAAAGCTCACACTTTCTTCCACCCACCAAATAGAGAGTAAAATGGCAGGAAATGGAGACCTTGCTGATTGATCAACTGAGACCACTGTTAGCGTTCTGGCTTCACACATCAATCGTTCCCCAAGAAGGTCACGGTGAACAACATCAGCAACGTTACAGCAGTAGAGTGCCAAGTAGCCAGTAGCGGCAGCAGCATGGCAAGGTGGCAGAGCCTAATGGGTGACCCTCTGGCAATCTTTATTTACACCACCTCACCAACGCATGCAATGCAGGGCACACATCCAACACACGAGCAGACCAGCTTAAGAACCAGGTGGCACGACTATCTGCGTCTCAACAACCGATGTTTTTGTATGTGTTCACGGACCAATAGACTCTGGGTATTCCAAAATGGACGATTGGCCCGAGCTCCGCTCGCCACGGCCATAGAGGTGTCCCTGCCCAGCATCCAGTGTCATATCTGAGCGGTACCTTCAAGCACAGCTGATGAAGTCATTACAGACAATCGCATCCGGCTTTCCACAGATAATGTGATCGTTACTTTCATTCCAAGATGTAATCAGGCCATGGATCTCTGATGATGTTGTGGCCCCAATTGCCGAGGTCCACCGAAAGTTGGCCGGTCTACTTTACATTCATCTTCAAACAGAAAATGGTCCTCTTGAAAAACTTATTCTTAAATGATCATTTCTACTTGCAATTTTTTATTCTCTTTTCCCAGCAGCTCATTTGCTGGTTTTGCAGTGCCTGTAAAAGACAGCAAAGATTCATGACAACACCGTATTCCCATTTACTCACTTTAGTCTTTAGAAGTTTTCGCATTGTCAATGTTTTGAGGTTTCATGGTTTTGCTGTGAGATACAGCTATAATTATGGTCCTTTGAAACAGAAATGTGGCTTTTAAGTTGCATTTCTCCCTCACAATTTTAATAGTGGCTAGAAGCTCATCATTATATAAAGTTGTTTGGGGTAAGTGTTGCTGTGGCAGTACAGCAATAATCATGGTCCCTTTGGAACAGAAATGTGGCTTTAAGTGGGCATTTCTCCCTCACAATTTTTTATAGTGCTGAGAAGTCATATTTATAAGTTTGGTCACATGTTGCTAGTGAGAATACAGCGATAATCAAGGTTCGTTGGAACAGAAATTGCTTTCTAAGTGTGCATTTCTCCCTCACAATTTTTATCATTCTGGCTGAGTATTCAATTTTTAAAATTTTTTGGTTCATGCTGCTTTGAAATCAGCAATACTACAGTCCTATTATAAAAAAATGTTGTTTCTAAAAAGACATTTTGTTCTTCACAATTGTCCTGGGGGGGGGGGGGGGGGGGGGGGCAAAGTGGCTCAAGGTCACTTTGAATTTTTGGGGCATTGTGCTGTGACATTCAGCTATATACAGTCCCATATAAAAAAAATGTTGTTCATAACAGACATTTGTTCTTCACAATTGTCAAGAAGTGGGCTCAAGTGATGTGCTGTCATAAAAACAGGACAAATAGGTAGGACACTGTTAATGGACACATATTGCAAATGAAATCGTTTTTGCAAGATCTTCAACATAGAATAGCAAACCCCTGTATTGAACAACCAATTTAATACATTTAAAAAGAGAAACAAAGACATGGTGGGATTCCCATCCTAATTTTAAAAAATGTGTTTTTCTAGAATTAAACTACTAAATAAAACTTGAATGTACAAAATAGCTTTAGAATAAATTCCTCTGAATTGTACAAGGGAGTACAGGAAACTTGACCAAATGTAGGTTGATTCAGAGGACATGGAGTATGGAGCAAGGACAGAGAACAAAGTAAAGAGACAATTTCCTCCAGCACGTTGAGTAAAATGAGAAAATAGAATGCCCAAGAAAAGGCCCACCTGGTGGAACAAGGAGCGTTAACCACCAGTAATTGCCAAGTGAAGCTCAATTGGTCCGCACCAAATACGGAGGGGCAAGCGCTACCCAGGACAGGACAGTAATTTCCAGTTTCAACTAAAATGGTGGTTGAAAGCTCCTTTTATCCAGCACTTTTTAAATGTGGGGGTCATGCAGGTTTGGTGCTCATGCTGTGGCCCAGGACAGTATAGTCCAATGTCCAGTGAAACTAAAAATGGTGTTTGAAAGACTCCTTTTTTCCGGCACTTTTTAATCTGCGGTCAATCAGGTTGGGGCTCATGCTGTGGTGGCACAGGACAGATAAGTCAATGTCACAGTGGAAACTAAAAGGTGGTTGAAAAAGACTCCTTTTCTGGCACTTTAAATGCTGGTGGTCAATCGCAGGTTTGGGGCCATGCTGCGTTCCAGGACAGGGATATTCACACATTCCCTTCCAAGTAAAATGATGGTTCGCAAATCATACTGCCGTTCTGGCACTTTTTGAATTGTGGCTGGTCATGCAGGTTTACAAGGGTCATGCTGTGGTATAGTGTAATGTTGGGTATATTTTTTATCCTGTGCTTTTATAACCTCCAGTGTGTTCTCCTAGATGTAGCACGTATCCATTTGACTGTTGTGGGATGTTAATTCCAGCTTCTCCAGCCCCGTAGTGGGTGTAAGAATTAAAGGTGTTGTTGCTCTCCCATAGACTTTTTGATGGTCATCGATCATAGATTAGTGTTGAGCGATTTTGCGTGGGCCATCGTACATCAGTCGATAGTGCATACCATGCAATCAACAAGATATCAGATAGTGAGCACAGCTCGATATGAGCAGATTGACCATTAAAGTCTAAGGGAGATCACAACACTTCAATTCTTACACCCAAACTGGGCTTGAGAAGCTGGAATTAACAGCCACAACAGTCAAATTGGATATGTGCTACATCTTACAGGCAACACACTTAGTTATAAAAGCCCACAGAAAACAAAAAACACACAACCTTCCACCTATCCCTGTAATGGACCACAGCATGCCCTTAAACCTGCATCACCCACAAATTAATAAAGTGGCCAGAAGCAGTATGAATTTGAACCATCATCTTACTTGAACTGGACATTGAATATCCTTCCTGGGAACGAACATGAGCCCCAAACCTGCATACCCCCAGATTTTAAAAGTGCCGAAAAAAGGAGTCTTTCAACACCATTTTAGTTGAACTGACATTGACTATACATGGTCCTGGCACACCATGAGCCCCAAACCTGCATGACCCCCCAGATTTCCAAAAGTGGCCGGAAAAAGGAGTCTTCAACCACCATTTTAGTTTCACTGGACACTGACTATACCTGTCCATGGGCCACAGCATGAGCCCCAAACCCATACCCCAGATTAAAAAGTGCCGGAAAAAGGAGTCTTTCAACCACCATTTTAGTTTCACTGGACATTGACTATATCTGTCCTGTGCAGCAGATTGACATTAAACCTGCCTGACCCACAGATTCAAAAAGTGTCGGAAAAAGAGTCTTTCAACCACACCATTTTAGTTTCACTGGACATTGACATAACCTGTCCCTGGGCCACAGCATGAGCCCCAAACGCTGCATGACCCCCAGATTAAAAAGTGCCGAAAAAGGAGTCTTTCAACCACCATTTTAGTTTCACAGGACATTGACGGTACCTGTCCTGGTCCACCCACACATGAAGCCCCAAACCTGCATGACTCCAGATTAAAAAGTGCCGAAAAAGGATTCTTTCAACCACCATTTTAGTTTCACTGGACTCTGACTATATCTGTCACTGTACCGCAGAATGAACTGGCGATTAGCAAACTGTCTGACACCTCACAGATACAACAAGTGCCGGGAAAAGGATTCTTTCAACCCACAGTTTTAGTTTCACGTGGACATTGACTATATCTGTTCCTGTACCTCGCAGAAATGACCATTGCTCTACGCTTTCTGAGCCCCACAGATCATAGTGCCGAACAAAAGAGATGTCTTTTCACCACCATATTTAGTTTTCACTGACAATGACTATACAACCTGTCCCCTGGGCCACGAGCATGAGCCCCAAACTGCATGACCCCAGAAGTAAACAAAGTGCCGGCAAAAAGGAAGTCTTTTCAACTATCATTTAGTTTCACATGTCTCTATACTATACCTTTCCTGCCACAGCATGAGCCCACGCTAACCTGCATGACCCCATATTTAAAAAGTGCCGGAAAAGGAGTCTACTTCAACTATCGCTTTTAGTCATCACTGGACATTGACCTATATCTCGTCCTGGGCCACGAGCATGAGCCCGAAACATGCATGACCCCAGATTAAAAAGTGCAGGGAAAAGAGTCTTCTCAACCACCATTTTGAAGTTTATCACTGGACATATACTGTCCCTCGTCCTGGTAGGACGCTTGCCCCTCCGTATGAGTTCGGAACCAATTGAGCTATCACTTGGAAATACTGGTCGGGTTATCGCTTCATGTTCCCTGGCCCTCATCTCTGTTCCACCCAGGGGCCCTATTTTTGAGCATCATTTTCTTATTTTACTCAACGTGCAGGAGGAAATTGTCTCTGTACTTTGTTCTCTGTCTGTGCTCCATACTCCATGTTCTCTGAATAACCTACTACATACTGGTCAAGTTTTCTCCTGTACCTCCCTTGTACAATTCAGAGAATTTTTTTACCCAGCTATTTTTACTTGCAAGTTTTTTTTAGCAGTTTAATTCTAGAAAACACATTTTAAAATAGGATTGAATCCCACCATGTCTTTGTTTTCTCTTTTTTTTATTGTATTAAATGGTTGTCTCAATACAGGGGATTGATAGCTAATGTTAAGATCGTGCAAAAACAAGTCGTTTGCAATATGTGTCCATTAACAGTGTCCCTAACCTATTCACACAATTTCTGACAGAACACATCACACTTGAGCCTCTCTTTTTGACAATTGTGAAGAACAAATTGTCTGTTAGAAACAAACAATTTTCATTATAATAGGAACTCTGTAGTATAGCTCATTTCTCAAGCAAAAATGCGCGCCCAAAAATTGCAAAGCATGGACACTTGAGCCACTTTTGGACAATTGTGTGGTAAAAACAAATGTCTGTCAGACAACAACAATTTTTTTATAATGAGGACCTGTAGTGCACAGCTAGCATTTCACAGCAAAATGCCCCAAAAATTCAAAGCAAGCCCCTTGAGTCCCACTGTGACAATTGCGTGAAGAACAAATGTCTGTGTTAGAAACAACATTTTTTATAATAAGGACCCGTAGTATTGCTGACATTTCAAAGCAAGCAGCACCCAAAAAATTATAAAAAGGACTTCTCAGCACTGTTAAAAATTGTGAGGGAAAAAATGTCACTTAAGAAAGCCACATTTCTGTTCCAAAAGGACCATGATTATAGCTGAGTACTCTCACAGCTACAGTTACCCCAAAAAATTATAATTATGACTTTTTCAAGCCACTATTAGAAAAATTGTGAGTGGATGAAATGCCACTTAGAAGCCACGATTTCTGTTCTACCCAGGACCATGTATTTCATTGAGGCGTATCTCACAGCAACTTGACCTCACAAACCCATTGACAATGCGAAACTTCTAAAGATAAAGTGATTAAATGGAATACCCGGTGTTGTCATAAACCTTGCTGTCTTTACAGTCTCCTCACAGCAAAACCAGCAAAATGAACTGTTGGGAAAAGAGAATAAAAATTGCAGTAAAAAACGATCATTTTAAAAAACATTTTTCAAGAGGAACCATTTCTGTTTGAAGAAGAAGGTGAAGTAGACCGGCCAACTAATCATGACCTCGGCAATTGGGGAGGGCCACAACATCATCAGAGATCGAAGCCTGATTCATCTTGACTGACGTCAAAACAGACCACATTATCTGTGGGAAAGCCGATGAGCTTTTGTCTGTAATGACTCCTCTCCAGCTGTGCTGAAGGTCCCGCTCAGATATACACGCAGGCTCAGCACGGGCAGGACCAGCACCTCATAGGCGTGATGACGAGCCACTCGGGCCATTTTGTCCCCAATTTTGGATACACAGAAGTCTATACGGGTTCCCGGACACATACAAAAAACTCGGTGTTGAGACGCAGATGTCGTGCAGCCATGATCTTAAGCTAGGACCTCTGAGTGTTTGGATGTGTGTCCCTGCATTTGCAGCTCGTTGGTGAGGTGGGTAAACAAAGATTGCCAGAGGTCACAAACCATCTAGGCTTCTGCCACCTTGCCTGCTGCTGCCGCTACGCCTACTTGGCAACTCTACTGCTGTCACGTCGCCGATGTTTGTACCACCTTGACATTTGGGGAACGTGAAGCAGACGCAACAGATGTCCTCCAGTTGATTAATCAGCAAGGTCTCCATTTTTCCTGCATATTACTCTCTATTTGGGTGGTGGAAAGTGAAAGTGCTGAGTTTTTGTTTGTAACCGGGATCAGGAGGGTGGCCACCCAGTAACCGTTGTTAATTTTGATGCCTAATGCGAGAGCATGTTGGAGGAAATTGAGCATCAAAGCACTCATGTGAGAGATGGACCTTGATTTCCCAACCCGGGGTCGGGGGCACTACAACTGATTTTCCTCATCTTCCTCCCCCTCAAATATGCCCCAACCTCTTCCAAGGCAGGGACGTGGGAAAAAGCGTTTCTAGGAATACCTCCTCCTCCTTCCCTCCCCTCCTCCTCCCCCCCGCTGCCCCCGGGCACAGCTTCAACAACCCCTGACTTGCCTGGAGATGCACCCGAACTAATGCGCCACCTTGCATACCCGGGACCCCGAACCACCCTAAAAAAAGCCGATAAATTGGGAAACTTTCCTTTGGTTTTGCGGAGAAAAAGGGCTCCGTGTCCCATCTGTGTCCGTTCCCCCCCGTCATGGGGGACCTTTTTTCAGAGTGTCCAACGCGTTTCCCAGAATAAGACACCACAATGCTCATGCGACAAGGCTCTTTCACCGCCCCACCCCGGGTGGTTCAACACCCCGAGGTCGTACCGCGCTTTCGGGCCCAATTTTTCACTTCGTACTGCGTAATGGCATTGCTCTCTCCACAATCGCTGGAGCATGTGGAGGGGGGAATTCCGCGTGTGCCACGTCAAAAAGGGGAAACGGTTGACGGGGGGGCCGACTGAGCTGCAAACCCCCCAGGGGGGACGAAGCAGGATGCGAACGGGGGAAGTGCAACTTAACTTCGACCTTTCCCCTCACAGGCAGCCCAAACCCCGGGGTAGCTCTTTAAAAATTTCGGGGACACAAGGTTCATGACAGGGCCCCAGGAAAGGGGATTGCCCACCTAGTTCTAAGGGGCGGCCACAATTTCCCCCTTTATCGCACACACCTTCCCTGGCACAAGGTTTTTTTTGGCCCCCAGCCAGCGCCGGTCTCGTTGCAGAGAGCCGTCCACGCTCCTGACCTGGGTTTTAGGGCTCCAAGACAGATTAATTTCAACACGGGCCCGGTTTTTTGGCACGTTTGCCACCAGAGGGGCCTTGGGGGGAAAAACCCGCCCATCCCCGCGGTTTTTTTAAAAGCCCCTGCCCGAGCCTGGAGCCACCCTCACCCCCCCAAAACACCACCCCGCTCACCCCGTGAGCTTCACAAGATATAGCGCCTTGGGCCTGGGTTACATCCATGTGTCGGTGGTCAGAGGACTTTTCCGGCACAGACAGACAACCGTTGAAATTTTTGATACAAGTGGCTGGCCCGGGGAGGACGGCTTTTTTTGGCAAAGAAATGCCTGTCGGGATCTGTATTGGGGGGATGCAAGGGCCATGACTGGCGAAACCATCTGTGTCCATCAGAGGAAACAACATTTCCAAAGGCCCAAAACCTGGCAATGCCCACATTCGGGCTTTTGGGCTTGGGATGGTTTGGTTAAAGTTTTCTTCTGTCCCAAACCTGGAAGACAGAAGGCTGGCTGCTAGACGGCCGCGTACGACTGCAGGTCGTAAAAACTGGGGGAAGGAGAAGGGGTAGGATGGGTCTCTGGTGTGTGTGGTACTGGGCGAGGGTGGAGGCTGAAGCGGGGGTGTCCCTGATATGACTCTAAAGAACAGGGCAGTGAGGAACGTTTGTGGGGCGGAGGAGAGAGGGGAGAAGGGGGTGTGACGGGGGGGGGAGGCCCGGGTGGTCGGGCCTTTTTTTGCCAAGTTTTGCCTCCATTTAACTATGCATTCGCCATGTGACTAACATTTTTGGGGGTGTTAACCACTAAGGTTCTTCCCTCTACTTATGCTTTTACGGCAAAAAAAACTTTTCCAATCAATCATCCCCGGGTCCCATTTCTATCGGTACCAAAAACCCTCTAAAAATCTTTTCTTTTGGGGGTTTAAAATGAGACTTGTTTAAACGACCCCTTTTGCTGAAGAACTGAAAAAATCTGTCCGCCACTTTTAAGATATGCTCCTGATTACCCCCCCACACCTTAAGGGGGGCACTAAAATCGGCTCCGAGGAGTGTGAAAAAGCATGGATCGAATAAAACGGAACCCTGCAGCCCACCTGAATAAATTGCTCGCCCACCTGCATTCTTTAGAAATGGCCATAAAGGGGATGGGGACAAAGTCTTTAAGGGGACTTTTTCAGACGAAGCAGGGGGTGGAAAGGGTGCGGGACAGAAAGAATAAGAGGTATAGACGCTTTGTGCCCTTTTCTTTTTAGAAGGGAGCAACAAACCAAGCAGAATTGGCAAGGGCTTGAGGACAAGGGGGGCGCCCTTGTTTTGGAGTCCATTAAAACTAAAAAGGGAAAGTGGGCATCTGAACGATGAGATCCGGGAAAACGTTTCGCGCATACTATCAGGAATTAATAATCCCCAAAAACCCAAACCCCTTTTCACATCACGGGCCGGGACAGGGGGAGTACCCAAAAACACCCCCCCCCCCCCCCCCCCCCCCATAATGACGGATAGATTACCCCTTTTGGGGCCCTTTCACTACGGAGGAATTGCCCCGTGCCATAACAGCATTACCTGGGCAAGAGCCCGGGGCCGGACACTACACTAAAAAATTTTTATAAAACGTTAAAGGGGGAATTTTAATAGGTCCATGTTAAAAAGCTTTCAATGCATATCCTTTATATAAACCCCCGCATTTTCTGTTACATATATTACGAAATCCAAAAGGGGGGGAGGACCCGCTTAAAAAGTAACGTTATAGACCATTCTTTGCAAAATACGGTGCAAAGAAAATTTTGCTAAGCTTATACCTTAGTTTAAATTCATCTGCGACCTCATTGGGTCTAGATAAAGTGGGATTCGTCCCAACCCATGAAGCAGGGATAACATTTAAAAAAAACGTACCCAAATTATCAGAGAATGAAGGAAATAGGGAAGCCCGGGCCGCGCTTTCTTTAGATGCAAAAAAAGCATTCGACGGGGTGGAGGTCTTTCTTAAAAGCCATTGAAAAAATGGGACTGGGTCCTTTTATGATCAAAGGGGTCATGGCCCTAACCCCGAACCCCAGTGCGCAAATACGAATTAAATGGCACCCTATCCCCCGGTTTGATTCGAAAGGGGCAACAGGCAGGGCTCCCCCCTCTCCCCCATCTTGTATTGATAAAAAAAACACCTACAAAGGATCTCGGGAAAAAACCAGACTCCAAGGATCAGTATAGGGACAGCAGTATAAGTGTGCAGTTATGCAGACGATTTATTGCCAATCCCCCAAACCCTTTCTCCCCCTCTCTACCTATTTATGTCCTCCTAAAAGGGTTTGTTCCCAAACCAATTTTAAAATAAATTTTGCAAAATCAACGGAAATTGGGTAAAACTTAAGCACCGACTTATCCCTCCTAAAAAAAGGGTTTTTCCCCCTTTGGTGGGGGAGCGAGCCTTCAAAAATTTTTGGGGGTTTTTATCCCCCTGACCCCAAAGACCCGATAGAATTTAACTTCACTCCTCTCATAAATATCATTTTTACGAACCTGAAAGTTGGATTTAAAAAATTTTCCTTTAGGGAGGGTCCTTAAAATAAAAATGAATATACTACCCCCGTAAATAAACTTAAAAACATCCATGTCTACTGCCTAAAACCTTTTTCAACACCTTTATAAGCACTTAGACACTTCGTGTGGGGGGGTTTAAAAAGGGGGAGAATCGCCGATCGGGCATTATTAGAGAAGACAGGAGGAGGGCTCGCCCTGCCCGACATCAAGGGCCATTATTTAGCGGCAGTCGCAGTGTGATTTTTTGGGTCTATACCAAACCCTCGCCTAGGAAAAATATGGGGCAGATAGAAAGAAAATGTACAAGGGCCCCCTCTCCCAAATTTTCCCCGGCTGCCCCCCTGGGGCTTTTGGGCCCCCGGGTCAAGGGCTTCCGGGGGGACAGATCACCATTCAGACTTGGGGCTATATGGACCAAGGGGGGCCTTTCCCCCCCCGGGGGCCCTACCCCGATAACGGGTAATCCCCCATTGGAAAAATAAATTGCTCCCCTTTTACAATCTGCAGGGGCAGGGCCCAAAGGGCCCCGCTGTTCGCAGATTTTTCCCAACTCCTAAGGAAGCAGGGCTATGGCTGAGATTAAAAGGACTTCCCCCGTCTGCCCCTAAACTGGTTCGGTACCACAAAAACGATTACATCCCCCAACAAAACAAAATGAACTTTACAGGCCCCTAAACCTCCCGGATCTATTGGTTTAATGGGGCTCAGGGGGGGACATCTGTTTTTTAAAATATATGGGGTTTCATGTCAGCCATATATGTTACTGGGGGCCCCCAACCAATCTAGGGGGGGGGGAACTGGGGGGGCCTATCTCGGAGGGAATGGCGGGAAGGGAAATCTTTGGCGTTTAAATTGATCGGTCCGTAGGTACTGGAGTTCAATTTCAGGGTGCTTCCCCTGGTACAGGGGGCCCACCTCTTTCCGCAATACACCCCCGGGTTTCCAATTTGCTGGGGTCGGGGTGGAGGCGGGGGCTGTCCCCATTTTTTGGTCATGTGCCGTGCAGTCTTTTGGGATAAGGTAGTACAGGTCATTGAGTTGGTGACAGGTTAAGATACAAAAGAAAACCCCCGGGGCGGTCCTTCTGTCATTTTCCAATGCCATTATCCACACTTAAGGGCCATATTATTTTTTTCATGCTCGTCAACCAAGGCTTGATTCCGAATTATGGGAAACGACAACGTACCCCCGATGGGGGCTTGGGATAAGGACTTTAATAATATCCAACTTGGAAAAGGGTACCCAGATCACATTCAAACATGGGGGAAATACTTTTGGGCCACATGGATCTTTGGGTGGATTCCGTGGCTCACCGAATAAATGG
Organism: Phyllomedusa bahiana; assembly: GCA_025379985.1. Lineage (NCBI taxonomy): Eukaryota > Metazoa > Chordata > Amphibia > Anura > Hylidae > Phyllomedusa > Phyllomedusa bahiana. The sequence continues at coordinate 22,601 of JAODAL010025262.1, forward strand.
GGTTCTTTACGCCTAGATAACCCCGGGGGCCAAAATTTCTGTCAAAGGGGACAGACTGCTCGGGGGTGCCTATGGGTTAGAGGGGGAAACCGCTCGGGGACATACCTAGCTCACCCCCTCTTTCTGTAGATAGATTCTCATATTGACCCACCGCTCCCCTCCTATGGCTGGCACTAGTTCGCTGGTTTTGTTCAATGAGAGGTTGTTCAACAACTTGGTTGACAGTTCCGAGGTCCAGATTGACTATGTTAATGAACACACGGGATGGATGCCCACATCTTATGTCAGGCTTTCAAGCTTTGGACACCATAATTTGACTTCGGTGTTTAAATTATAAGATAACACGGCATCTCATTATCATTTCTGATTCCGTTAAAACAGGCATAAAACATATGTTGTAAAAAGAGAAAATGTCTATTCCTTGTGCACCATGCCTTCTAAAGTGTTCAGATTATGCTTGAGCATTGTGATATGTTACTGATATTGAAAATGTTACTGCAGTGCCTTGTGTTACCTACTGTTTATTCAATAAACTGTTTTGAATATGAAAAAAAAAAAAAAACTTGATCCAAAACATTGAGACATTTGAATGGGATGATACCCATTTTTGGGTTTCTTGTGACGTTGTGGGCTTATACCCCTGTATTCCGCACGAATTAGCCTTGAACTTCCTGTATAGGTTTTTGACATCGTATAGCAACTTTTCACACGACAAATGCCAGTATCTAGTGGAGGTCACGAGGTATTTATTAAGCCACAACTTCTTTTCCTTTGATGGGGTTTTTTATTTGCAGAGGAGGGGAGCGCCTATGGGTGCTCGTTTCTCCCCTTCTCTTGCAAATATTTTTATGGCTATATGGGAAGAGGATTTCCTTTTTGGTGCAGATAATTTGTTTCTCCCCCAGATCAGGTGGTATGGTCGTTATATAGACGACCTGCTCCTGGTCTGGGGGGGGAGACCCTGCACATATCCCCCACTGTGTGGAGTATATCAATCAGAATCCATGCAATTTGCAATTTACCTTCTCTTTTGATAAAGTGGAGTTAAACTTCTTGGATGTTACTTTGAAAGGCACTAGTGGCAAGCGTGTGTCAGTCTCCCCTTATAGGAAAACACTAACAGGTAACACCACCTTAATGGCAACCTCATGTCATCCAGACCATGTTGCAAGAAATATCCCCTATGGGGAGTTCATTAGACTCCGTAGGAATTGTACGGATGATCAACAATTCAATCTACATCTAGAGGAAGCTAGTGTACGACTACGTGAAAGAGGTTATAGAGATTTGGATTTGTCAGCAGCCCAGGATAGAATTTTATCTCGAGATCGGACTAGACTTCTTAAAAATAAACATTCTAATAAATATCCGAAACGCAACAACAACATAGTTACTTTTAGCACCACGTACAGTATGCAGTTTAAACAAATTATTTCTATCATTAAAAAGCATTTGCCAGTTTTAAGAATATCGAATGAATTGCAGGGTATACTGGATACAGGGATTAAGTTTATCTCTAGAAGGGCCCCCACCTTGGGCTCTCTTCTTTCCCCGAGTCTGTCTAGTTCTATTCCCACCGTGCGGTATTCTTGGCTGAACAATACGGGCTACTATAAGTGTGGACATAGGAAAAGCACGGCATGTCGCTTTGATCAAATGTCCTAACCAATTTACTTCTTCTTACTACAAATACAAGCTATTGCATAGTAAGTTTATCAACTGTATAACAGTAAAGTGTATTTACCTTACAATTAGTGTGCACCCAATAGTAAGGTGCGAATATGCTAGTTGCACTTCCTGGATCCACTCAAAAAGTCCGCATTAGGAGACCATCTCTCTGACTCAAAAAAAATTAACAACATTAACGAGAAAATTTCCATGGGTCTCCAGCATTTTTTGGAGACGCATGGAGGGGAAGTCAGCGGAATTTTCATATTTTAGGTATAGAGAAATGAGCACCTTCTCCCGGGGTTTGAGACCTGTTGCGCAAACTCTGAGCCAATGAATCTCGCTGGATTTTGACTTGGACACTAGAAGTCCCTAAAGGGTTGAAATATAAAGACAGTATATTATGTATGTTTTATTAACTTTTTCTTACTCCTTTAGATGTATTCAGATGCTATATCCTACTTTGTTTAGAAACGAATTTGTATATTATATGTTGCTTTGGTCTCCATAGTTTCATTTCCAACATGTGACCCGGAGCCCCACTGATATTTAAATGATCATCGTCATCTGTTCATGTTAGGCTACGATTAAGAAGCTCCGGCTTCGAAACGCATCAGTCTCCTGTAGACGAAGGCGATCTAACTTTGCTCTTCCATGCAGTGTGTTGTTATGTACATTTTGCATGTTTTAATCCATCTGACTTTCAATAAAGTTTTATTCATTTTTTCTACATTTACCGGTAGTGGATATTGGAGCGGCACTTGATTATTCTGTTTGTGGTTTTATTAACCACGTGCAGTGGCAGTGTCCAGCTCTATCCCTCCACAAGAGCATTCATAGCAGGTGACGCATCCCCACTACTTTTTTCTATATTTCAATCTTTAGCCCTAAAGGGTTTTTTGCTCCCTTGCTAGACTCCAAGCAGATATACAACCCTGTCATCGTCCATGGATCCGATTAGAGCATGAAACAGAATTAATTAGAGCAGCATGAAATCTATTCACAGGGCATGTGAACACGGATATTCTGCTTCCTATAATGACTAACATCCCTGTTTAAATCTGCCAGTAGAACCTCAAAAGAAAGAGGTGAAACCATGGTGGGAATGTCACTACCTATAGACCTTATATGCTCACGGGACGCTGATCCTCGAGCTAAGCTCAAGAAAACTGCCACTACTACGTATAGCAGAAGATTTCACAATAAATGGAATAATATCCTTTTCTGACGTGCTCTTTTCAATTAATGCGCTCATTAGGTGGAGCAATAAAAAGATCTATCTATTAGAGCAGAAAACCCAAGATTTCCGAGGCTATGGAAGATCTACAATATCCTTTAAAGGATAATACCCAATATGACAAGCTACTATCACAATGTCCATAAGATTGTGATAACCAGATGGAGCAACGATGTTTTACCGCCCTCAACAACAGGAAGTCTCCAGCGGGACCTTGTTGGACTACGAAAACATAAGTTACACTAACACCACTCTAAATCGGAGGGTCTGAACACCACCACGTTCCATCGCTAATGAATCATACCGCAGTTCATCAAGCAAAGAACATTTTTAGAACAACGCAATGTGAGTTTCTCGGATATGGACATTTCTCATGAACGCGTCCATGTCTAGTACTCTCTGAGACTCACGCTGAGCAATTAACTCCAACTGCGAAAAGAAAGGTGCGATGAGAAAACCTGATTTCCAATCCTCATAGTCAACAGATGGGAGCCAAGCCAATAAAATGGACGAGGAGGTGCTGGCAAAAGGCAACGCAAAGAACATATGTCCCTGTATTCTGCGGACAGGAACAAGGTTCTTAATTTTATCTAGTTATATTTGTCTTTCAGACCAGCTTTCTGTCACTTTCCAAAGGCTTGAATTTGCTCCTACTTTTCATTTTAAATGTTTAAGATACTTATTATTGGACATAAATAAGTTTGCAAGGGCCAAATCTTAAAAATCATTTTTGAAGATCCAGCAGGTGATATCTAATGAGGAGGCAATATTTAATGGGAAGCAGGGAGTTCATCTAATTTTGACCAGGTCATAATTTTCTTCAGAGATCTATGTGTTGTTAGCACATACTAAAATTAGAAGCATGAGTCCTGTAACAAAGAGAGAACCCTAAGCAACGACTCAGAACGAAGTCCACTTACTGCAACCCAGACTTTATCACCATACACTCAAGACCCACCAACTTGATTATTCCAAGAAATAGTAGAAAGGAATTTATTCCTATACCATGACAAGCCTTTTAAGACCACAATAAGACACAAAATATCACTCGGGCAGAGCGTAGTGTCTATTCAGAACTTAAAAATAATCAAGACATCATTATTCGTTCTTGCGGATAAGGAGGGCGGTGGTGAGGTTTTTAATAAAGGTCTTTACAAGAGGGAGAATCCTCAAGCCCTACAAAGATACGCCAATTACCTAATACCGTTCTGACCCAGGATCCACAACCCAATTTTAAAGTTCTCTTACATAAACAATTCTTTGTGAGGGTGTATCTCTGAGGTTTTTTCCATAGATCTAGCAGACAAAATGTTTTAATAGTCACAAACCCGATAATTGCTATCTTCCATCTCTACCTAAGTAAACATAAGGTGGTTTCCCCCTTTGTTTCGCCTATAGTGTCAGGGTAAGGGTCCTTAATGGATAGATTTAAGCCAGTGATTGAGACCCAATTACAACACTGTGTCAGAGCCATTCCAGGGTATCTCCAAAGACACTAAAACTTGATCCAAAACATTGGAGACATTTGAATTGGATGATACACATTTTGGTTTCTTGTGACGTTGTGGGCTTATACCCCTCTATTCCGTACGAATTAATGCCTTGAACTTCCTGGAAAGGTTTTGACACTCGTATATCGAACTTTTTCACACGACAAAAATGCCATTAAAATCTAGTGGAGGTCACGAGTATTTAGTCAAGCCACAATTCTTTCCTTTGATGGGGTTTTTTTTATTTGCAGAGCGAGGGGAAAACCCCCCCCCCGCCCCCCCTATGGGTGCTCATTTCTCCCCTTCTCTTGCAAATATTTTATGGCTATAAGGGAAGAGGATTTCCTTTTGGGTACAGATAATTTGTATCTCCCCCAGATAGGTGTAGAGGTCCGTTATATGATACAACCTGCTCCTGGTTTGAGGGGGAGACCCTGCACATTTCCCCCAAATTTGTGAGTATATCATCATAAACATGCCATATTCTCAGCATTTACCTTTCTCCTTTGACAAAGTGGAGTTAAACTTCTTGATGTTAACTTTTGAAAGTCACTACAGTGGCAAGCGTGTGTCCCAGCTCTCACTTATAGAAAAACGCTAACAGGTAAACACCACCTAATGGCAACCTCATGTCATCCAGACCATGTTGCAAGAAATATCCCCTATGGGGAGTTACATTAGACCCGAGGATTTGTACCGGATGATCAACAATTCAATTCTACACCTAGAGGAAGCTAAGTTATGACTACGTGAAAGAGGTTACAGAGATTTGGATTTGCGTCAGCAGCCCAGACACAGAATTTTATCTCGAGATCGTGACTAGCCTCTTAAAAATAAAACATTCTAACAAATATACGGACAACGTAACCACAATATAGTTACTTTTAGCACCACGTACAGTATGCATGTTTAAAACACCATTATTTCTATCATTAAAAAAGCATTTGCCATTTTAAGAATATCAAATGAATTGCAGGATATATTCGGATACAGGGGATTAAGTTTATCTCTCAGAAGGGCCGCCCACTTTGGGCTCTCTTCTTTCCCCGAGTCCTGATTTAGTTTCTATTCCCACTGTGCGGTATTCCTTGGCTGAACAATACGGGCACTATAAGTGTGACCATAGAATGCACTGCATTCGTCGCTTTGTCCATAATTCCACCAATTTTATTTCTTTTTCTACAAATAAAAGCTATTGCATTAGTAATTTTATCACTGTAACAGTAAATTTGTATTTTACTTAAATTAGCTTGCACCCAATGTTAAGGTGAATATGTAGGTTGCACTTCTTTCCCTCAATGTCCGCATTAGAGACATCTCTCTACTCAAATAAACATTAACAACATTAACAGAATTTCCATGGGCCTTCCAGCATTTTTGGAGACGCATGAGGGATGTCAAGCGGTTTTTTCATTTTTAGGTATAGAGAAAGTGAACACATGTCTCCCCGGAGTGAGGATGACATGTTGCGCAAGACTCTGAGCTGTTGAATCCGCTGGATTATTGACTTGGACACTCATCGTCCCTAAAGGGTTAAATTCAGACAGGATATTATGTATTTTTACTAACTTTTATCTATACCTCCTTTAGATGTATTCATGTATGTATTGATCCATACATTGTTTAGAAACGTATTATGTATATTAAATATGTGCTTTGGTCTCCATAGGGTTCCATTCCAACTTGAGACCGAGGCCACTGATATTTAAATGATCCTACTCATCTGTCAATTTAGCTACGATTAAGAAGCTCCGCTATCAAAACGCGTCAGTCTCCTGTAGACCAGGTTCTATCTTTATGCTCTTCCATGCATGGGTTTATGTAATTTTGCATGTTTTTATCCATCTTGACTTTCAAAAAGTTTTCATTTTTTAAATTTTACCGTTTAGTGGAATATTTGTAGCGGCACTTGGATTATCTTTGCGTTGGTTAAACCAGTGCTAAGGTTCTTTGCCCTCTACTTATGCGTTTACGGCATAGGCGGCATATGATCGAGCTAGGTGAATCAGAAGGCTTGTCAAAGAAGGCCCAGGCTTGAGAGGTCTGGACCTTTTTGTCGGCGGATAACGAGGGAAGCGGGTTGCGCTGACCGTGGCTAGCGGAATCATAGCAGCGGACTTCTGCGACCGACCGCTCCGGTTTTGAGGCGGAACCCGTAATGACACACCCCATCGTCTTCCTCCTCGTCCAGTGATGAAGCGCTCGGCAAGCAAATTCTGCTGAAAAGACCAACGTTGGATCCGCAATGTCGTCATCATCATCATCCAACACAGGTGACTTCATCGTCCTGAACATTCGCATCCAGGAGCTGCGGGCTACAAGCAAGAGGGACTGCAAGGCGTTGCCGACAGCCCGGGATTTTTGCCGATTGACCGGAAAATCCCTCAAATCAAATCAAAACAAAATTGCTGGATTCAAATATAACTGCAGAGTAGATCTATCAACAAAGCTGGCCTGCGCCAAAGTGAAAAAACACGTACTGAAATGTATTCGGATAAAAAAAGGGTATTTTGCCACCAAATAAAATTCACCTGTGGTGACTACAAAATTGCTGGATCAAATTTAACTGCAAAGTAGATCTATAAACAAAGCTGGCCTGCGCCAAAGTGTAAAAACACGTATCTGAAATGTTTTCCCGGATAATACAAGGATTTTTTGGCACCTATCAATTCACCTGTGGTGACTATAAAATTTGCTGTATTCAAATTTAAGTGCAAGCTGCCTCAATGAACAAAGCTGTAGTGCGCCAAAGTAAAAAACACTATCTTTATTATTCGTATAAAACAAGATATTTATGGCACCTTTCAAATCACCTGAGTTGTCTATAAAATTGCTATATTCAAATTTAAGTGCAAGCTGCCTCAATGAAAAAGGCTGTAGTGCGCCAAAGTCAAAAAACACTATCTGTTATTTATTCGTATAATACAAGAAAATTTTTGGCACCTTTCAATTCACCTGTGGTGACTATAAAATTGCTGGATTCAAATGTAAGTGCAAGGTGGATATACAACAAGGTGGAAGGGGCAAAATTGAAAATGGACACCTATCTGAAATGTATACTGATAATAAAAGTGGTTTTGCCTGACAAAGAGACCTCAGTTACTAGAAAAGATGTGTATCCTATAAGTTAAAGGCTGCCCAATATCCAGAAATAGTTCAATAGAAAACTGTCAAAAATAAAGCTTTTGCAGTGCAATGCCCTACACTAAGTCTTGGTGAACTTTATCCATATTCTTTATAGAGCTTGTCAATTCGGATAAAACAAGAAATTATTGGCACCTTTCCCAATTCACCTGGTTGACAAATAAAATTGCTGGATTCAAATTTAAGTGCAAGGTGGATATATCAACAAAGGTGGAGTGGGCAAAATTGAAAATGAACACCTATCTGAAATGTATACTGATAATAAAAGTGGAGTTTTGCCCCTAACACAGAAACCTGCATTACTAGAAAAGATGTGTATCCTATAATTCAGGCTGCCCCAATATCCAGGAAATATTCAATAGAAAACTGTTATTAATAAAGCTATTGCAGTGCAATGTCTACACTAAGTCTTGGTGAACTTTATCCAGTATTCTTTATAGAGCTTGTCTATTCGTATAATACAAGATTTTTTTGGCACCCTTCAATTCAACTGTGGTGACTAAAAAAATTGCTGGATTCAAATTAAGTGCAAGGTGGATATATCAAAAAAGGGTGAATGTGCAAAATTGAAAATGAACACCTATCTGAAATTTATACTGATAATAAAAGTGGAGTTTTGCACCTAACAAAGAGACCTGCAGTTACTAGAAAAGATGTGTATCCTATAATTTCGGGGCTGCCCAATATCCGGGAAAATATTTCAATAACAAAACTGTTAAAAATTAAAGCTATTGCAGTGCAATGTCTACACTAAGTCTTTGGTAAAACTTATCCAGTATTTTTTCATAGAGCTTGTCAAATTCGTATAATACAAGATATTTTTTTGGCACCTTTCAATTCACCTTGGGGTTTGACTATAAAATTGCTGGATTCAAATTTAAGGGGCAAGGTGATATATCAACAAACGTGGAATGGGAAAAATTGAAAATGAACACCTATCTGAAATGTATACTGATAATAAAAGTGGATTTTTGCACCTAACAAAGAGACCTGCATTTTACAAGAAAAGATTGTATCCTATAAGTTCGGGCTGCCCAATATCCAGGAAATAGTTCAATAGAAAACTGTTAATAATTAAGCTATTGCAATGTCTACACTAAGTCTTGGTGAACTTTATCCAGTATTCTTTATATAGCTTGTCTGTGTATGCCCTCGCCCCCCCCTCCGCTCCGCCCGTGACTTTAAAGCGGTAGATGCTCCTTTAAAATTCTCTACCTGACTACATAAAATCTTCCAACTCTAATCTAACTAAATTGTAAGATCACAGCTAATAGTAGAGGTTTCTCTGTAAGAAATATAATAATTTCGCTGAGCTGTTTGGACACAAGCAGAGCGCACGTCCTTCTGCTCTGAGACGCTGAGAGACACTGAGGCTGAACAGGAAACGCTGTTCTATGTAAAACGAGATCATGTGATTTTTCCAGCCAATCGCAACCATACACATCCCAGTCATGACCTCGCACACACATCTCACCCCCTCTATTCTGTAAGCTGATTTGCTGGCCACCAAAATGACAGGGAAACGCCGAAAATGGGGCAATCTTAATAGATGATGCACAGATTTTAACCTAAATTATCGCATGATCTAAAAAATCCGATCACCATAAAAACTGTGCCGATTTCAACTTTGTCGATAATAATCGCTCAACACTATTTGCAACCCCTTGTCGGAGACGATATACCCAAGGAAGGGCAAACTGGTCCGGTGGAACAAACATTTCTCCAGTTTAGCATACTGATGATTGTTGCGCAGGCGTCACAACACTTGGCGCACGTGAATACGATGGGTCGGTAGATCAGGAGAGAAGATCCGGATATCGTCCAGGTACAAGATGACATAAGTGTAGAGAAAATCCCTGAAGATATCTCTGATGAACTCCTGAAAGACCACAGGAGCGTTACACAGACCAAACGGCATTACTAAGTATTCAAAGTGCCCATCCCGAGTGTTAAAGGCCGTCTTCCACTCATCCCCTTTTCGAATCCTGATGAGGTTTTAAGCCCCGCGCAGGTCCAGCCTAGTAAACAACTTGGCTCCCCAGAGCCGGTCAAAGAGTTCCGAGATCAACGATAGAGGATACCGGTTCTTTACTGTCATTTTATTGAGCCCCCGGTAGTCGATGCAAGGACGCAGAGAACCGTTCTTCTTCTGCACGAAGAAAAATCCAGCTCCGGCTGGTGAAGAGGACTTGCGAATGAAGCCCTTCTGTAAGTTCTCCCGAATGTAGGCCGACATGGCCTGGGTCTCGGGCTCAGACAGAGGGTAGACCCTGCCCCAGGGAGGACTGGTCCCAGTCAGGAGATCAATGGGGCAGTCATAAGGGCGATGAGGCGGAAGAGACTCAGCCTGCTTCTCGGAAAACACATCCGCAAAGTCCTGGTATTCCAAGGGCAGACCTGGCAATGGTTCTGAAGGAGTCGGCGAAGCGGTGGGGCGCTTCGGGCGTGGTGCAGCCAAACAGAGCTTCTGACAGTCCGGACTCCAATGAAGGACTTCGCCCATTCTCCAGTCCAGTGTAGGAGCATGACGTTGCAGCCATGGAAGCCCCAGTAGAATTGCTGAGGAAGAACGAGGGAGCACATAGAACGAGATCTCCTCCTTATGCAGAGCCACTATATAAAGGGTTACCGATTTGGTTCTGTACTGGATAGAATCGCTTAAGAGCTCCCCGCTGACCAAGGAGATCACCAGCGGCCTCTCAAGGCGAACCACCGGGAGGCGGTCCCGAGATACCAGGGAATGAAGTTCCTGGCTGATCCTGAGTCCAGGAAGGCAGGAACCTGAACCACTAATCCCGAACTGGTGGAGAACCGTACTGGAATCGTTAATCATGGAGAGGAGAAATTTTCACCCAGGGACGACTCTCCCACGTTCCCTAGGTTCAAGCGTTTCCCTGATGCTGGGGACGTAGAGGACAGTCCCGACGGTAATGGTTTGGGCTGGCACAGAAGAGGCATAGATTTTCAGCTCGACGACGAGACCGTTCTTGCTCCATCAAATGGACTCTGTCTACCTGCATGGGCTCCTAGGAGGATGGCTACGGAAGCGGCAGGAGAGGTCTCTTGAAGACAGGAGTCAGCCGAGGAACACGGCGGGACCAAACCAATTCACGCTCTTGACGGATCTCCTCCTGTCGCTCGATGAAGCGTATATCTATACGGATGGCCAAATGAATCAGATCACTCAGGGAGGAAGGAAGATCTCTTGCAGCCAGTACATCCTTAACCGTGCTGGAAAGACCCTTCTTAAAAGTAACGCAGAGGGCGGCGTCATTCCAAGACAGCTCCGAAGCCAGGGTACGGAATTGGACCACATAGTCACCAACTGAGGACTCGCCTTGGCGGAGATTCAGGAGCGCAGTTTCTGCTGAAGACGCACATGCGGGTTCCTCAAACACGCTGCGAAATTCCTCCAAGAATGCTTGCAGATTTGCTGTCGCCGGGTCGCTCCTATCCCAAAGAGGCATAGCCCAAGCTAGGGCCTTCCCAGAAAGCAGGCTGACCACAAATGCCACCTTGGAACGCTCGGTCAGAAATTGGTTGGCCATTAGCTCCACATGCATGGAGCATTGTGTAATGAAGCCCCGACACAGCTTAGGATCCCCATCGAACTTGGTCGGCAACGGTAGTCGGAGCTTGGGGCCCCAGTTGCGGGCGGAACAGCTGACGGAGGCGTAGACACAGATGGCGACAGCTGCTGCTGTTGAGCCAAGAACTGCTGCAACATGGAGGTCAGCTGGTTCAGTTGCTGAGCTTGCTGCGCAATCTGCTGCGACTGCTGGGCAACGATTGCTGTGAGATCTGCATAGCCGGGCAGGGGTACCTCGACGGGATCCATGGCTGGATCTTACTATCACGAGTGTGGTAGTGGATCCTCTGGACCGCCGTGAGCGGTGATGTAAGCCTCGCCAGGGAGCGGAGTCTAAGTAAGTCCCGGTTTTCACCAGAGCCCGCCGGAAAGTGGGATGGACTTGCTGCGGCGGGAGTCTACCAGGTCGCTACCCCTGACTTGACTTGCTTGCGGTGGCAGCCGAGGTTAGCGTGGTACAAAATCGTAAGGCAAGCTCGTAGTCGGGGACAGGCGGTAAGGTCAGGACAGGCGGCAAAGCTTCGTTGTCGTGTGACGTAGGCGAGAAGGTTCGGTGCACGGTAATCAGGACAAGACTGAATAGACGCTCTCTCTGTAGGCAACGTGCACTAAAGATCCAGCGGGGACGTGCAGGAGGCGTCACCAATATATAGGGTCAGCGCCCGGCAATCAACCAATTACCTGCGTGCTGGCCCTTTGAATTTGAAAGAACTGGCGCGCGCGCGCCCTAGGAAGCGGGGATGTGCGCGCCAGCCGGCAGGAGACCGTGGGGAAGCAGGAGCGTGGCGGGGTAAGTGGATCGGCGCAGGGGAACGAGTGTGCCACTTGTCCTCGAGCCAGGGGACACAGTAGGGACAAGAGAGCGAACGTAGCCCGAGCCATGGGCTGCGGGACCGCTCGTTACATATATGTTTTCAGCCATACAGTTGTGTATATTGCATTGTGCTGGTGTTAGGGCCTATTGGTAATACCCCTACTATTGCTGAACAGCCCGCCCAATAGAATAGTCGGGGCATCACCAATAGGCTCTAATGTCTATTTGGCCGAAATGGACAGCACCACATTTGGTGAAAACCACACATGGCATATCTGCAAAAATGTCTCCTTCTGTCAAGCTGTTTGGTTGAGAGGCAGGACCTGGTCACCTTCAGTCATAGAGTTAACCCTTCTATATCATAGTTTTCTATGTAAAGGACCTTAAGATAACTGTCATGAAACAAAGCCCACAATCCTTAATAAACTGAAGCAATGGTGTGAAGATGAGTGGAGCGAAATTCCTCAGTGACAATGTAAAAGATTGATACAGTCATACAAAAATGATTAAGTCAAGTTATTTCTGCTAAAGGTGGTGCTACAGGTTATTTATTCATGCGTAGTATGTTGCACAGATGACTTTCCTACTTTGGCTCGATATTTGTTGAATAATAGAACTTTTTGTGTTGTTATATTAACTTCACCTTAAGACCTTGTAAGGTCAGATGTTTAGTATTCAAAGAGAGTGTACTTTTTCTCATGACTGCATACAGACAGGCTCGGACTGGCCCACAGGAGAATAAGGGAAACCCTTGGTGGGCCCCTGAGCTTGGCAGACCTGGAGTTGTTTTTATAACTGCATATAAATCTGTAGAAGAGGCAAAAAGGGGACATGTACAGTCATTTACAGTAACTGTAGGGTGGACCCCTAAAATAAACTCCATCGGTGGGCCCAGAAACAGCTCAACTAGAGGGCCCCTAGAATCAACTCCACCTGTGGGTCCCAGGCTGTCCCGTCCGACACTCCATACAAATATAGCAAAGTTTGTGTTATCTGCTGTTCTTTTGAAACAGAAGCCATTAAAAAGCATTGCAAAAGTTGAGAAAACATTCTGTGCAAGGATCATGTTTAGCTTTGCTATATCTGTACTTCCATCTTCAACAGATATTACATAAACATCATATAGGTGGGTGTCCCTTAGGTGAACAGCCCACCATTTGGTATCTGTTTGTCTGTATGACCATTTGTTTGAATATGCTGTGAAGAATCTCTTAAGAATTTGGAATAAAAACCAGTTTTATGTACCAGTGCTGGTTATTTTGCTCTGGCACCTTGGATTACTGAACTTCCACAAAGGAGTTGCTACAAACCTGGAATTTACTGAGGATGTACATGTTTTTCTTGTTTTTGAGGTGTTCCAAACCATTGAGGCGATGCATTAAACCAGCAAAACTGAAGTGCAACTGGCAAATGCATGTTCAGATGTAAAGGGACCCATGTTCTTCCACCTCTTGGATCCCTCTTATCAGACACTTATGGCAGAATTTTTAAGTATTCCAAAATACCTTAACAAAAAATCCATTAAACCCAATAGGGGCAAAATAACAAGTGGGTAGAACACACAATGTATTTATTTGCAATAATAATCATGTTTCCCCATCACATCCATCCATATCATTTTTCCCCCGGGACCTTTTTGGGGTGCTCGGGTAAATTAGTTTTGGTTGTCTTTTAGACACAGAGCAGTAAAAGTGAGGTTTAATAATTTACGCTCAAAGACTTCGAACACAGGGAACACTTCAACTACTTTTAATTTTCCCCCTTTTTTGGCACATATATTCCCATTACAGTCTACCTTAATTACGATTCTGCTACCATTAAGTAGAATACAAGTCCTTGACCTAACAATCTTTTCTTTTTAATCGTTTTTAGGGGCGCCATTAATTTGAAAGAGCACGACAGCAATACGGGGTTATTATATCTGAAGGAGATCTTGCAGCTTCAGTGATGTTCATTAACAGACAGTAATGCATCTGTCTCTGTCACCTTATGCTGTAAAAGCCATCCTTACACAGCAGCACTCTCCACGCAAACCATAAAGAGTGGCTGATAGGGTGATAGATCTTATTTAAACACCAGGACATCGCTGTGTTTTTATGAAGCATTGAACTTTCTGAAGGAATGACAAGTGTAGGCTGATGCACATGTCTGTCTGTCTACCATTAAAAGTGGAAGTGCTTTAAGATAGGGAATACTATATAATTATTCATCAGAGGGTTGGAGAGAGCAGGTGCTTGGCAAGATGCTAGGAATGTGTGTGTGTTTCCATTAATTTGCTGTGACATTCCAGTACTCAACCTTATTTCCTCCTGTACAATAAAAAGACAATACTACCTTTTAGAAATAACCATTTATTGGCTAATATGTCATGCTGATGACACTCAGATTTATCTCACTGGCCCTGATGTCCCCTCCCTACCAGCCATAGTGTATATCAGCTATTGGTTTTCTGCTGCCTCCAGCTCAAAAACACACTTTCCAATTCACTCTTTCTTCAACCTCAAGTCAATAAAAATGCTTGCACATTTCTTACAAAAAAATCTTCTATTTTCTGCAGTATCTTCATGTGTAGTCTCCCCCTAAACTCTTATTTACACCTCTATTTCATTGCCTTTAGGTTTATCCACATTTTCCCTTATTAGATTACCAGCTCTCTTTCCTGCCAAACCTTTCCCGACAACCATTGCCCACAAATTAATTTTTTAAAAAATTTTCCCCTTTTTTATCAAATTGACATAACATGTTTCTATTTTTCAAAGGGCCCAAAAAAAAACAAAATTCCCCTCACTTCAGCCTATTGGCTATATCTTGATCTAGAGGAAGACCCTCATTTTAGGACTTCCCGACTCCAATCTGGCAATCAGAATAAATCCCTGGATCAACACCCCTTCTCCAGTATCCTAGTAGCTATAACTTGTCATATTACTATGCACTAGAAATGCATTCAGGCCCTTTTTGGACTCTGTTAGTGAATTCCCCATGACAATTTCCTCTGGCAGAGACTTCCACAGTCTCACTGCTCTTACAGTAAAGAATCCCTTTCTATGTTTATTAGAAACAATTTTTTCCCAAAGACATAGGGATGCCCTCTTTTCGGGATCAACCGGGGTATAAATAATTTGGGGAGATATGTTGCCTTTTGGTTATTTATATATACTTATTTTGTCCCCGCTAAGCCATCTTTTTTTAAAACTAAATAACCCTAATCTTGCTAATCTTTCTTGGTATTGCAGTCCACCCAACCCTTTGTTTTGTTGCCCGTTTAACATCTTAAAGGGTCTAAAATGTTTTTCCCTTGTATGTCCCAAAAACATAATTTTTCCATGTGTGATCTGACCAGTGACTTTATAAGGGGAGAATGATTTTTTATCATTGCCTCTATGCCCATTTAATGCCCCCCATATCCTATTTGCCTTGGCACTATTTCCTGTCACTGGCGCTACAATTAATTTTCTGTCCACTAGGTTCCCCAAGTCCTTTCAATGCACTTTTATCCAGTTTTTTTACGTAAACAAGTCCCGATATACTCGGTAAAGCCATTTTTTCGCACAAAAAATAGCTGAAAAACCTCCTTGGCTTATACTCAGTCATGTCGGCGTCAGGCCTGCGGGGCCCCGTCCCGGCAGGGAATTCTGCTACATCGCTCCTAGGAGCGCATATACAAATCCCGAGTACAGCAAAGGACGGGCACGCCGTGGCCCTCGCTGTCACGATCCTTCCCTAATGTGACTCCCCCGGAGCGCATAGGGGGAAATACACTGCGGACAGAGAGCGAGGCCCCCCTCCCGCAGGACCCGGGTGGCGCAAGCAGATGGGGGCGGGGAGATGGAGCAGGGGGACCAGGTAAGTTTTGTTTGTTTTTGGTTTTTTATTACCCCCATACCTACCTAACCTGCCTTACAAGCCTATACCTGATATTTCCTCCCCATACCTAGCCTTTACCTGCCAACCACCTAAACCCGCCTATACCACCCATACCCTGACTATACCCGCCTATACCGCCAATTACCTGCTTACCAGCCTATACCTGCATTACCTGACTATACCGCATACCTGCCTATACCAAACCAAAAGCCATACCCGACAACAGTTTTACCTGCCTATCCTAGCCTATACCACCCTTACCTAGCTTATCCCAAACCATCCCAGCCTATACCTGCCTATTACCACCAAACCTGCCATACCTACCTATACCCCCACCTATACCACCTATACCCACCCTTACCCCCTTACCCCATACCTGCCATACCCTACCCCTTTTAAAAATATACCTGCCCATAACCGCTATTTCCTGCCCATAGGACATATAAATGCCTAGGGGACAAAACCCTGCTATAACTGCCTATGGGGGGCATAAACCCCTATAACTGCCCCTTTAGGGAATAAAACCCGCCTAAAAACTGCCCATGGGGGACATAAACCTCCTATAACGTATGGGGGAAATATACCTGCCTATAAAAGCCGTGAGGGACTTTTACCTCCTAAAACTGCCTTGGGGAACATAAAACTGCCTATACCTGCCCATGGGGGGCAAATATTTCCAGGGGGACATTAAAAATGCCTATTAAGTTTATTGGTACCCCTTTTTATTTTTGATATTTCCCTAGCCGCTGCATTTTCCACCCCGGCTATACCGAGTCAAAAGCTTTTCCCTTTTTTGTGGGAAAGTAGGGGACCTCGGCTTATACTCGGTTTGCTTATACTCAATGTAACGGTAATCATGGAATGGATTTTTCCTTCCCTAGATTTAAGCGAATCTAGAAAAGTGTTAACTTAGAACATGAGGATTTTGGTAACATAGATGCCTACAGAGTTAAATTATACAAAAATAAGTATTCCATAAAGTGGGGGGGAAAACAAAAGACAGATGCACAGGAGCTTCCTATTGTAGTATTGTCTTGTGCATCACAACTTGCAAATTAATGCTCACCTTGTTAGGACAACATAATTGTTCACAATATGACCCCCCAAATACGATGATGCAAGTCCCCTCAGATAAAGACATATGATCCACACTCCACATGGATCAGTATAACGGTTGAAACAGGGATCGAGGTTACAAAAACCTTTGGGTTTAATATAGCTGTAACTAACCATTCGTGCACAGTAGCCAGCGCAACTACTTCTCTTCCAAAAAAGGTTTTTCCTTTATTTTTTTCAACAGCGTCATAACACATTTTGTGTACTAGTTGTGAAAACTTTGTCAGATTTTCTCCTGACAAAGTTTTCACATCTAGTTCACATCTACTAGGATTTGCTGTTGGCCCAATACATTGAATATACAGGGCCAATGACAAATTTGAAAACCGACCACGGTTTTAGCACAAATCAGCGCAAAAACCCCAGTCCTGCCGTGGTCCAGCAATGACAAAACGCCCTCGGATTTCTGATGGTATTATGTCATATGCTGTTTGGACTTAACTAGAAATTAAATTAACTCCCCTTTTTTGGCAAAACATTCTCTAGCACGGAAATAGCATCAATTGCATCATTTTTATTTAGGGGCCCGGTGTGATGGTCATATTGCATACCTCCCAACTTTTAGAGATTGCAAAGAAGGACACATTAGACCATGCCTCTAACCACACCTAGACAAATGACATCACATCGGGTCATGCCTCTGACCACACTCCACTTAAACAAATGACCTCACACCAGAACATGCCTCTAACCACGTCCCACCTAATAGAATCATGCCCCGCCACTCCAGCAGACCAGCACCAACACAACAGCAGTGTTACTGGGGTCTATAAATATGTATTTATATAAAGTAATGCATTGCATGTACATAAATCCATACATATAGCTGTAAGACAATATTCCTCTATATAATGAGAAAACCAAAAAGGAGGAATAAATGGCCTTAAAACATAACTTTTAATATATCAATTGGTATAAAAAATACGGATCAGTGGGGAGACATTGACCTCACTTACAAAAAGAGTGTAAAGGAACACACTCCAATAATAAGGCAAACATGTGGACCCAAGGGGCTAAAAAGTATTCCCTATGAAACCCTAGGAAGGGGAGCTATTACACCCTAACCTATATAAACAATCAGGAAAGTCGCCCCAATAAGGGCGGTCCCGGCAGGAGCCTGACCCTGCAAACACTTACCCTAAATACTATCCTATGGGTCCTATCCCAACATGTTTCAATCTTCCAACAGGGATGGCATCAGGGGATGATTAGGAGCACAGGGACCAACAGGCAAAAAAGGTGCAGCAGAGATTATAACTGGTGCACAAAAAGAGTACCTCATGAAAGCTGTACAATATATATACTCACGAAGACCCAGACAATTCAGTCAGAACGGATGCAAGGAGGATATTTGAGCTAGACAGCACAAGGTAGGGTACAGGCATCGATCAACAAGTAAGAAGATCCTGCAGAGCAATAGTGCAGGAAGAACGTCCCGCACCCTGTAAGGGTGTCCCACCAGTGGCCGAGTAGAGGATGCCCCGTGGATGCACAAACAGTAAATTGCACAGTGCAGGTTCAGGGATTCAGGGCACATGTCCTGGTTCACTAGGACAGGGGTCCCCAACTGCCGGTCCGCGGACCAGCACCGGGCTGTAGCACGTGCATTACGGGGGCGTATCTACTTCTAAAAATTACAGAGGGGGCCATATCTACTTCTAATAATTAAAGGGGAGGCCATATCTACTTCTAATAATTACAGGGGGGTCACATCTATTTATAATAATTATAGGGGGGAAATATCTACTTCTAAAAATTACAGGGGGGCCATATCTACTTCTAAAAATTACAGGGGGGCATATCTACTTCTAATTATTACAAGGGGGCATATATACTTCTAATTATTACAGGGGGGCCATATCTACTTCTAATTATTACAGGGGGGGGGCTATATCTACTCCTAATAATTACAGGCGGGCCATATATACTTATAAATATTACAGGGGGGCTATATCTACTTTCAATTATTACAGGGGGGCCATATTTACTTCTAATTATTACAAGAGACCATATATACTTCTAATAATTACATGGGGGCATATCTACTTCTAATTATTACAGGGGGGGGGCTATATCTAATCCTAATAATTACAGGCGGGCCATATATACTTCTAAAAAATACAGGGGGGCTATATCTACTTCTAATAATTACAGGGGGGCCATATCTACTTCTAGTAATTCAAGAGGGCCCATACCTACTTCTAATAAATACAGGGGGGACATAGCTACTTCAAATAATTACAGGGGGGCCTATATTTAATTCTAATAATTAAAGGGGGGCCATATCTACTTCTAATAATTACAGGAGGGTCATATCTACTTCTAATTATTACAGGGGGCCATATCTATTTCTAATTATTACAGGGGAGCCACATCCATTTCTACTTATTACAGGGGGGGGGGGGCATATCCATTTCTAATAAATACAGGGAGACCATATCTACTTCTAATTACTTCTAATTACTACAGTTGGCCATAGCCATTTCTAATTACTACAGGGGAGCCATATCTATTTCTAATGACTACAGGGGAGCCATATCCATAACTAATTACTACAGGGGGGCCATATGTACTTGTAATTACTACAGGGGACCTATCTCTACAGTGACTACAGGGGGTATATATATATCTATATATAAAATATATATAAAACAAAAAAATATATATATATATATATATATATATATATATATATAATATATTTATTAATAAATATTTTATATTTAAATATATATATAATAGAATATTATATATATATAATGATACAGGGGGCTATATCTCTATTGAAGTTTTAAATATGAAATTTTTTAAATACATGTATAATGCTGACCCACAGACTGAATGAATATTTACTGCAGATATTGTCAGCTCTGTGGGTCAGCATTATTATATAATACTGACTCACAGAGTTGACAATCAGTCTGCACTTATAACATACTGGTTACCCCATACTATACCCCTAAATGAAGCAGTATGCACTTTATTGTGGGCTTTTTGTGTGTGTGATTCTAAACATCCATCCCCCTCCATAACCCTGTCCCTGATAACCATGCCCCTGATAACACGCCCCCACTGGGCCGTGGAAAAATCATCTTGCATGAAACCAGTCCCTGGTGGAAAAAAAGGTTGGGGACCGCTGCCAAAAAAATCGGGATTCCTCCCTGCAGTCCTGAGACAGCAGGACATAGGTCTCAAATTGGGATGGTTGGGAGGTATGATATTGGACTTTGCCTCACACCAACTGATCTTAGTAGTGCATTCATTATAACTTAGAGCCCCATGTATGAAAACTGTCTATGTCTAAGTCTTTGTTTGTTGCACATAACAACCAGAGCGCCCCTTTTCATTTCATATAGTGCTCTGAATAAATGAAAGGGGCGCTTTGATTGGTTGCTATGGGAGAACAAAGAAAGTTTCAGACCAAGACAGTTTTCATACATGTGGCTCTAAGTTATAATGAATGCACGACTAACATCAGCTGGTGTGAGGCAAAGCCCAACAGCAAAGTTTATCAATAGCAGAGTTATACAATGTTAAATGCTGATGGGGTAGGTGAAGTTATCAGACTAAAAATAAACTGTTTAGCTTTAATTGGGTATGATACTCAACCTCGAAGATGAAGAAGGCTGTCAATTATTGATTCTCACCTCCTACTGGACACATAAGGGCACTTAGAACATGGTTTTAAATTAATATGAGTTGTACTCAATTGTTTCACATAAATCAGAATATCTTCTTGCTCTGTAACATGTAGCCAGTAAATAAATCAGGGTTTATAAGAAACATCAGAGTCACTCTGAAAAGTGGAACATACCCATACAAGTTGCTTTGCCATATGACTCATTAATTTCTATGGGTCACATCCCCAACTTAAAGCAGTTGGATCATAAATTGTGTATGTCACCCCTTTTATCAGAAATAATACAGACATACTCCGTAAAAAAAAAAAATCTGATATCCCACCACACCCCATGAACAAATACAGACCTCTGACCAGACTCCACGTATACAGACACGCTGATTAAGAACAGACCCACCCAGACCTTATAAATATCTATAGACCCTATAAATAAATGCAAATCAAAGAAGTTCTTAAAGAATTTTAGACCCCAGACACCTTAAATAATACAGATACTAGATCGAACATTGCTTTCTGCAATAAACCAAAGAGAAGAGGACTATGTAGGTGAATATGTTTTCCACACTTCTGGGACTCTCTCTACTTTTTCCTGGTATGTTTTGAAAATTACAAAAGAGTTGGTTGTATTCTTTAAAAGATTTATCGGTGGTTTTAAAATTGGTGTCTTTCTTTATGATTGACCACCAGTATTAGATCTGCGGAGTCCTAACTTCCAACACTTTCCACTGTCAGCTGTTTGAAAAGTCGTAGTGATCCAGTGAGAACATTATCCCCCACATTGTTTACCAAGCACAGTGTGAGACTGTGGTACTTTTAGTGTCAGCTATGTCTGATATTACATCTCACTCCAATTAACTTCAATGTAACTGTAGTGAGTTGTAATGCCAATCATAGCCATGACTAAAAGTGCTGTGCCATGTCTAGTAATCAATGAAGAGGACACTTACATGTTACTATGATGGGGCATATCTTCTGTAGGTAAACTTTTGGATGATAGAGTGCCCCTTCTCTTCACAACCACTTGTATATGTATTGCCGTACAATTGATATCTCATTCCAAAATAATATTTTTTCCCATCATTTTCCAGCATTTATTTTCTTCGTCATCTTAGAAGTCCAAAACTGCTCTACTTAAAGTGGGTGCAATTTGTTCTTTTTCATTTAGGGGTGTATTCACTTTTGTTTCCAGCATTTTAGAAATGAATGGCTTTGTGTTGAGTTATTTTGAGGGCATACCAAATTTACACTGTAATACAAGCTGTACAGCTGTACACTAATTACTTTACAGTGTTGTCCCATGAAAATATATAATACAATATTTACAAAAATGTGAGGGGTGTACTCACTTTTGTGAGACTGTAAACTGTTTCCATAAATTGCTTTGGGAATTAGATTTTTGTTAAGAAGTAGATCTGGCAGATTGGAAAAGGTGCATTTGGTTGGTCCAGGAGGATTTCCAAAAACATTGCCTATTGGCAAACAGTGCAAACATTTTGCTGGTAATTGACTCCTGGACATAGTATCTTGCAATTTTTTTCTCTGACTTGTGCTGGAGAAGGTATGAAAGATATGATATTATTACTAGATGTATTAGGACTCCTCAGTAATTAAGGATTTTTTGGAATCCTGTATTCAACGTCATAGCTTACATCTATAATTTCTTTCTATCTGATTGCCTGGAAGTATATTTTATTCATTTCAATTTAATTGCCAATCACTATAGTGTAACTAGATATCTAGCCTGCTGGCAGGTCAGCCATCGCCCGACATTGGAAATCAATATCAGACCCAATTTTGCAAGAAATCAAAGGAATAGTCTCTCTTGTAGCTATTCTCTACAACTATCATATGCAAAGCAAACCAGTAATTCTTCCATTCAGTTAAGAAACTGGCTGTCTTGGGCTCTTTATAAAGCAACTCATTACCAGAGATTTGAAGTACCCAATTTGGTGACTATTATATTATTATCTTTTTTTTTTTTTGTATCTTTTGTGTTCTAAGTATATCATTGATCTTAGTTCAGACTCCTTTATATAACTGATTTGTGACAATATCGAGTACACTATAATTATCTAACATCTATGTACTTCTTTCATTTGCATTTTGACATTCAGCTTTAGTTTTCTTTTGCTTATATGTTATTCTTTTCTTGTTGCTACTGACAAAATAAAATTAAGTACTAAGTAAAAAAAAAAGTAACTTAGTGTACCACATGAATGTTCATGCCTGTAATTTGGATGCTAGAAACAATAGGGAAAGTTTATTAAAGGGACACTACCCTCTTTTTTTTACATATTGACAAGCAATATGCAACTTTTTTTTAATGGGTGGTTGTTTTTTTAATATTATTTTTTTTAAGTTTCCCTATGTACATGACTTTCTAGTGAGCTCTGGTAGTACAGCAGGCAGAAAATTGCTTGCTCATTCTCTAACAGGTAGTCTATGGCCTGGGAGGTGTAAATTATATTAGCATGGCCTCATAAATGTTAAGAAATCTGGAAACCTCCACAGTGCAAAAAAATACATAAATAATAGAACTATTATCCTATATCTCTTTTGTCATTGCCCTGTCAGTTTTTTCTAATATTATCTATCCCTGTCCAGAGAACAATAGAGACATCATTATATCATTACCTACGACATATAGTTAAGCAGCAGGTGCTCACAAGTGGAGCTCACAAGATCACGGCATGGGACCAGTTGTACAGAAGGGAAAAAAGTATTTAGTAAGCCAACAATTGTGCAAGTTCTTCCACTTAAAAAGATGAGAGAGGCCTTTAATTGACATCATAGGTCGACCTCAACTATGAGAGACAAAATGAGAAAACAAATTCAGAAAATCACATTGTCTGATTTGGAAAAAATTTATTTGCAAATTATGGTGGAAAATAAGTATTTTGTCACCTACATACAAGCAAGATTTCTGTCTCTCACAGACCTGTAACTTTTTCTTTAAGAGGCTCCTCGATCCTCCCCTCATTACCTATAGTAATGGCACCTGTTTGAACTTGTTATCAGTATAAAAGACACCTGTCCACAACCTCAAACAGTGACACTCCAAACTCCACTATGGTGAAGACCAAAGAGCTGTCGAAGGACACCAGAAATAAAATTGTAGCCCTGCACCAGGATTGGAAGACTGAATCTGCAATAGGCAAGCATCTTGGTGTGAAGAAATCAACTGGGAGCAATAATTAGAAAATGGAAGACATACAAGATCACTGATAATCTCCCTCCATGCAAGATCTCACCCCGTGGAGTCAAAATGATCACAAGGACAGTGAGCAAAAATCCCAGAACCACACGGGGGACCTAGTGAATGACTTGCAGAAAGCTGGGACCAACGTAACCAAGGCTACCATCAGTAACACACTACGCCACCAGGGACTCAGATCCTGCAGTGCCAGACGTGTCCCCCTGCTTAAGTCAGTACATGTCCCGGCCCATATGAAGTGTGAGTAGTTTTTAGCAAACCGTTCGGAAAAAGGTTAGTTAATGACGAATTTTACGTTTCTTTCGAATCGAACCAAATTGCCGCAAGTTCGGTAAATTCGAATTCGGGACATGCGTTCGGCACCATTTTCAGCTGCTTCCTTCAGCTTTGGCGGCCAGCCAATCACGTATGTCACTGTATTTCCTGTTGAACACCATTTCGACCTTACTCTGTGTAGTGAACACACTTCTGCCTCTGTGTGCTTGTTTGCCAGCAGGCAGAAACACCATTTTCTAGCGATTCTACACAGGAAAAGCTGCTAGTTAAATTAGTCGGGGGTGTGGGGCATCTAGCTAAGGGAATTATACACACCAATAGTTAGGGAATTAGGGACTTTTGTTTAGCTTCTGTATGGTGTATAGTTTTGTGTAGTTGGCTACATTTTTCCCATCTTTATTCAGAGTGCCCACAAATTCAATTCTCTTGTTTTGGGGGTCGGCTACTGCAGGAGACACCATCAGAAAATCTGCCATAGAAAGAAATGCAAATGTTTTAGTGTTGCTGCCAGGGTTCATCCATAAGACACTGTTCAAAGAACGGTGAAAGAAAGAAATCTATTTGTAATACTATTTGGTAGTAGTAAACTTTTGCAATTCAAGAATACTTCTGTGTCGCAGAGTTGCAGCCAGGGTTCTTCCAGAAGACACCATTCACAGATGTTCCATAGAAAGAAATCTATTTGTAATAGTATTTGCTAGCAGCAAATATTTGGGATTCCACTAAATTTCTGTTTTACAGTGTTGCATCCAGGTTTTTTTTTCCATAAGACCTCATTCACAGATATTACATAGAAAGAAATCTATTTGCAATAGAATTTGCTAGCAGCAAATTTTTGGGATTCCACAAAGCTCTGTTTTGCAGTGCTGCTGTAATGGTCCTTCCATAACACCCCATTTCACAGATATTCCATACAAAAATTCTATTTACACTCCTGTTTGTCAGTTGCAAAGTATAGGCATTTAAGAACACTTTTGATGTGCTGTCTTGCTGTCACGGTTCTTCCACAAGACCCCCATTTCACAGATATTCCATGGAAAAAAATATATTTCAAATCCTAGTTGCCAGTTGGAAATTATAGGGATTTAAGAACACTTGTGATTTGCTGTCTCTAAAGTACAGTTCTTCAATAGGATACTGTGAACAAATCTTGACCTTTTTAATATTTATATTTTTGAACTAGCGGTGGTAAGCAAGCAAGGAGGGGTCTAGGACGTGGAGCTAGAGGTATGAGACAAGGCACTCCTTCCAGTGTTCCGGACAACACACAAGCGAGCACATCGTCAGTCTCAGGACCGTCAAGCCTGTCATCGCTTGGTCGGTTTCCTGTGCGTCTCAATTCTGAAGAGCGGCGCCAATCTGTTTTTCAGTGGTTAACACACCCTACATCCAGCGGTTTTAATTCCTCTTCCTCCCAGACACAGTCACAAACATTGTCGTTATCATCATCATCATCATCAGTCCAAACTGAAGTAAACATGGGGTAAATGTCACCCAATAAACAGACCACACTAGATAATCCATATTCTGAAGAGCTCTTTGATGACACAATGCGGTTGTGGTCAGAAGGCATTTCAAAAGATCAAGAGGCCAAAGAGGATGATTTTGTCTGCTCTGACGCCCAATCGCTGATGCCCTCAGAGGAGGAGAAGGAAGCTGGTCCCTCTCTTTCCTCTGGACTTACCATCTTTAAGGTGTGAAAATGATAAACACAAAAGGAAAAAGGTGTGGAACCCGGTATATGCTCTCCAGACCCTTCTGTAAACATGCAGTTGTGTCTTTGTCAAAATACATGTGCATCTACAAGAAGGGTGACATTGTGTACATTAAGGGTATGGGCACCATACAGAAAGACATGCCACATAAATGCTATCATGGCAAGACTGGCAGGATCTACAATGTTACACAGCATGCTGTGGGTATAATCGTGAACAAGCAGATCAAGGGTAAAATCGTTGCCAAAAGAATCAACGTCCATGTGGAGCACATTCTCCACTCCAAGAGCAGAGATAGTTTCCTCCAGCGCATCAGGGAAAATGAGAGGAAGAAAAAGCAAGCCAAGGAGAAGGACACCAAGGTGGAACTGAAGTGTCATCCAGCTGAACCAAGAGAACCTCACTTCGTCCGCACTCATGGAAAGGAACCTGAGCTCCTTGAGCCCATTCCATATGAGTTTATGGCATAATGTCACAATATCCTTTGCAAAATAGTACATTGTTGCTTAAGCATAAGGATGTTCCTCCTGTCTCCTGAAGCTAAATGTGGAGAAAACTGAATTCATCATCTTCCCACCATCCCACTCTATCCCTACACTTGATCTTTATATCACAGTCAATGGCTACACTATCTCACCGGCACAGCAAGTCCGCTGCCTTGGGGCCTTAGGATAACCTTTGACTCCAATCTGTCCTTCAAACCACACATCCAAACCCTTATCTCTGCCTGCTGCCTCCACTTGAAAAATATCTCCCGAATCCGCTCATTCCTTAACTTTGAAAGCACAAAATGCTTGTCCACGCCCTCATCTTCTCCCACCTAGACTACTGCAACATCCTTCTCTGTGGCCTCTCATCTAGCACCCTCATTCCCCTCCAATCCATCCTTAACTCTGCCACCCTTCTGATTCACCTCTCTATCTTTTTTGCTATGATTTTATATTTTAAACATGGGACAATAAAGATTTGAATTTTTATTCCCTGTGCTGGACTACCACTTTTTTAACTACCATGATTCACCTCTCTCCCCGCTACTCTCCTGCCTCTCTCCTCTGCCAATCTCTTCACTGATTTCCCATTGCCCAGCGAATCCAGTTCAAGTTAGTAACTTTGATCTACAAGTGTCTCCATAACCTCTCCCCTCCATACATCTCTGCTAAAACCTCTATATACTTCCCTTCACACAATCTCTGCTCTTCACAGGACCTACTTTTCTGCTCTCCTCTTATCAGCTTTTCGCATAACCGTCTCCAAGAATTCTCCCGTGCTTCCCCAACACTCTGGAACTCACTGCCTCAACACATCAGACTTTCCCCCACTCTCACTAGCCTCAAAAGCAACCTGAAAACCTATCTCTTCAGGATTGCCTATGACCAACAATAACCCTGTTGCTACGACTCCACCACACAAACATTTTTAACCCTCACCTTCTGTCTCTTCCCACCTTCCTTGTAGACTGTAAGCCATCACGGGCAGGGACCTCTCTCCTTCTGTACCAGTTGTTAGTTATTAATCGTCACCATTGAACTTGTTTGACCTATGTTACGTATGCAAGCCAAATGTGCAGTGCTCTGGAACCAAAGGCGCTCTAAAGTAAATAAAAATGTAATGGTGCTATGTAATGCTTTTTCGAAGTTTATCTGGAGGGGCAAGCCCTCTCATATAGGCAGGAATTTCTCACGCACTATCTGGGTTTTGACTGTCTCCTGAGGAAGACTTGAGATCTTGGCTCACACTTCCGGCATTCGTAAAAGGGGTGCTAGGGATGCCAATAGGGCAGTACTCCTGTCAAGGGCCCTAATCAAAAAGGGGCCCAGTGATATGTTAAAAATAGGAACTAGTAATGGGTGGGGGCTAGTGTTGAGCGATTGCGTTGGCTATCGAGATCGAGCGATAGTCGATAGTCGGCCGCTATCGATAAGGTTTTTCGATAGTGAGCATCGATTATGAGCGATTACCATTAAAGTCTATGGGAGAGCAACAACACCTTCATTATTACACCCAAACAAGGCTGGAGAAGCTGAAATTAATATCCACAACAGTCAAATGGATACGTGCTACATCTTAGGCAACACACTTAGGTTATAAAAGTCACAGAATAAAAGTCACAGACCATTCACTATCCCTGTCTTGTACCACAGCTGACCCTTAAACCTGCATCACCCACAAATTAAAAAGTGCCAGAAGGCAGTATGATTTGAACCATCATGTTACTTGAACTGGACATTGAATATCCCTGTCTTGGAACGCAGCATGAGCCTCAAACCTGCATGACCCCCAGATTTAAAAGTGCTGGAAAAAGGAGTCTTTCAACCACCATTTTAGTTGAACTAGACACTAACTATATCTGTCCTGTACCGCAGAATGACCATTAAACCTGTCTGACCCACAGTTTAAAAAGTGCCAGAAAAAGGAGTCTTTCAACCACCATTTTAGTTGAACTGGACATATACTGTCCCTGTCCTGGGCCACAGTATGACCATTAAACCTGTCTGACCCCCAGATTACAAAGTGCCGGAAAAAGGAGTCTTTCAACCACCATTTTAGTTGAACTGGACATTGACTATACCTGTATATACGTAGATGCTGCGTCAATGAACAATGCTGGGTGCGCAAAAGTCAAAAAACACGTAACTGTTATGTTTTGGTATAATAAACGATATTTTTTGCACCTTTCAATTCACCTGTGGTGAATATAGAATTGCTGTTTTAAGATTTACGTAGATGCTGCGTCAATGAACAATGCTGGGTGTGCAAAAGTCAAAAACACGTAACTGTTATGTTTTGATATAATAAACGGTATTTTTGCACCTTTCAATTCACCTGTGGTGAATATAGAATTGCTGTTTTAAGATTTACGTAGATGCTGCGTCAATGAACAATGCTGGGTGCGCAAAAGTCAAAAAACACGTAACTGTTATGTTTTGATATAATAAACGGTATTTTTTGCACCTTTCAATTCACCTGTGGTGAATATAGAATTGCTGTTTTAAGATTTACGTGGATGCTACGTCAATGAACAATGCTGGGTGCGCAAAAGTAAAAAAACACGTAACTGTTATGTTTTGGTATAATAAACGGTATTTTTTGCACCTTTCAATTCACCTGTGGTGAATATAGAATTGCTGTTTTAAGATTTACGTAGATGCTGCGTCAATGAACAATGCTGGGTGCGCAAAAGTCAAAAAACACGTAACTGTGATGTTTTCGTACGATACACGGTATTTTTGACAACAAACAACCTGTGCTGACTACAAGATTGCTGTATTGTAATTTAACTGCAAGGTGGATATATCAACAGTCACAGGTGTAATGGGTAAAATTGAAAATGAACACCTATCTGAAATGTATACTGATAATAAAAGTGGAGTTTTGCAGCTAACAAAGAGACCTGCAGTTACTAGAAATGATGTGTATCCCATATAAGTTCAGGCTGCCCAATATCCAGGAAATATTTCAATAGTAAACTGTTAATAATAAAGATATTCCACTACAATGTCTACACTAAGTCTTGGTGAACTTTATCCAGTGTTCTTTATAGATAGAGGTTGTCTGTGTTCGCCTGCGGGGGCCCCCCCCTCCTGCTCCCACCGCCGTGAATTTACAGTGGTAGATGCTGCTTTAAAATTCTCTAGCTAACTACATAAAATGTTCAAATCTCTAATCTAACTAAATTGGAAGGATCACAGCTAATAGTAGAGGTTTCTCTGTGCAGAAATAGACTAATTTCGCTGAGCTGTTCGGCCACAGGCAGAGCGCAGGTCCTATCCCTATGAGACGCTGAGAGACACTGAGGCTGAAACAGGAAACGCTGTTCTATGTAAAACGAGGTCATGTGTTTTTTCCAGCCAATCGCAACCATACACATCCCAGTCATGACGTCGCACACACATCTCACCCTGCTCTATTCTGTAATCTGATTTGCTGACCGCCAAAATTACAGGAAGCGCTGAAAAAGGCGCGATCTTAATAGAGGATGCTCAGATTTTAACCTTAATTATCGCATGATCTGGAAATTTCGATCACCATAAAAACCTTGCCGATTTCAACTTTGTCGATAAAAATCGCTCAACACTAGGGCGGGCCCCATTTGATTTAGCTGCTTGGGGCCCTGAAACGGTTAATAGATAACTGACGGCAGCCCTGACTACCACTGCACCCCCTATAACTACCCCTCTGCCAGCTGAACCTCCATGTTCCCTGTTGGGATGTTCTTGCTGCCACCACATATATGACATGTTCTTGGGCCCTGGTGAAAAAAGTGATAGGGCCTCCTGCCAGTTACCATGTGCCATTTCCAATACCAGTGTATTGTATTCTTATGTGTCAAAGGGGCCCCTGCTGTACCTGCTGTGGCTACGCCGTCCTCATCTTTTCAGTTAGCCATTGAAAGGAATTAATTATTTTATCCTGTGAATTTTTTTCTGGGACTCTTAGAACCAAATTTTCTTCAATAAGTTGTACCACATATCCAGTTTACTCTTTTGTAAGGTAGTTGCGGCTTCTCCTCCCCTGTGTTAGTATAAAAATTAACCTAAACTTCATCTCCCATTGACTTTAATGGGGTTCGCTGTTCGGCCCGAATTTCTCAAAATTCGGGTTTCGGGCCGAACTCGATTTTTTAGTGCTCGCTTCTCACTACTAGAGAGCATTTGGATGATCCAGAAGAGTATTGGGAGAATGTCATATGGTCAGATGAAAACAAAGTAGAACTTTTTGGTAGAAACACACCTCATCGTGTTTGGAGGAGAGAGAATGGTGAGTTGCATCCAAAGAACACCATACCTACTGTGAAGCATGGAGGTGGCAACATCATGCTCTGGGGCTCTTTCTCAGCAAAGGGACCAGTATGACTGTTCCTTGTACATGAAAGAATGAATGTGGTCATGTATCATGAGATTTTGAATGCAAACCTTCTTCTATCAGCAAGGGCATTGAAGATGTCTGAGTCTTTCAGCAGGACAATGATCCCAAGCACACCGCCAGGACAACGGAGTGGCTTCGTAAGAAGCATTTCAAGGTCCTGGAGTGGCCTAGCCAGTCTGCAAATCTCAGCCCCATAGAAAAAATTTGGAGGGAGTTGAAAGTCCGTGTTGCCCAGCGACAGCCCCAAAAAATCACTGCTCCAGAGGAGATCTACATGGAGGAATGGGCCAATGTACCAGCAACAGTGTGTGCCAACCTTGTGAAGACTTACAGAGAACGTTTGACCTCTATCATTGCCAACAAAGGATATATAACAAAGTATTGAGATTAACTTTTGTTATTGAACTACCATGTCAATTACTGGCCTATCCCATCTTTTTATGTGGATGAACTTGCATCATTTTTTGCTGACTAAATAATTTTTTTCCCCATTGTATATTACACCCTAAGCTGCCGTCATCTATTAAGATCACCACAGCTAAGACAAACACAGAAGTGGTGAGCTCCTTCTACTTCTGCCTTTTACCTGACAGCACGGGAGTGTAATAAACACTTCCGGGCTGTATGTGACATCTCCATAGTCCACAATGCATTGTAGGCATGTAGGCATTGTAGTAACAGTCGCCATGGACCCCAGTTTACAGCAGCAATACTGTGTACTTATCTTTATTGTATCAGCTATCTGACAATCACTGTTACAAATCCCCTATGGGGAAAAGTGAAAAAAAAAATGTGAAAAAGTAAAAAAGAAAATATAAATCACAAACAAAAAATAAAACTAACACACATAAAGAGCCCCTTTCCCCTTTACAAACACAATTGTCCCAAAAGAGACAACCTATTAATGTTAATTAACCCACACGATGAACGCCGTAAAAAAAAGGAAAACAGTCTCAGAATTGTGATTTTTGTTCATTCCGCAGCAAATAAAATGGAATAAACAATGATAAAAAATTCAGATATGTGCCAAAGTTATACGAAGTAAAACTTCAGTTCACCCTGCAAAAAAAAGCCCTTACATAACTCTGTGTACGAAAAAATAATAAATTATGCCTATCAGAACATAGCAATGTAAATCATAAAAGAATACTGGGTATCTCTGTAACCATATCGACCTGTTGAGTAAAGCTAGCATGTCATTTATACTGCACGGTGACTGCTGTAAAAAAAAAAAAAAAAATCAGAATTGCTATATTTTGTTCTAAATACCTCACAAAAGCCTTAATAAAAAGTGAAAGCATCATATGCACCCATAATGGTACCAATAAAAATGTCAACTCATCCCACAAAAAATAAGCCCTTAATCAGCCCCATATACAAAAAAATAAAAAAAAGTTGTAACTAGCAGACTATGAAGACATAAAAACAGAGTTTTCATAACACATTTTAATTGTGTAAAAGTAACAAAGCATAAAAAAACTATATAAAATTTATATCATCGCAATTGTACCAACCCGCAAAGTAAAGCTATCCTGTCATTTATTCCGCATGACAAACGTTGTAAAATTGAAACTCAATAAACAATGTCGGAACGGCGTTTTTTCCCCCGAATTTTCATGGACATATACTGTACTAAAAAACTGTGGAACACCTGCGCGTCCAAAATGCACACTACACCCCTAGATGAGATCCAAGAGGGGTGTTGAATCCAAAATGAGGGGATTTCTGGAAGGTTTCACCTGTTCTGGTACTTTGGGGGCTTTGCAAATGCGACATGGCACCCACCAGAATCTGCCTTTCAAAAGTCAAATATCGCTCCCTCCCTTGTATGCCCTGTGCCGAAACAGCAGTTTACACCCACATATAAGGTATTTCTAAGCTCGGAAGAAGTTGCGTAACAAAGTCTCCGGTGCTTGTTTTCCAGGATTCCTTGTAAAAATTAAACATTTTAAGCTAAAATTGCAAACTGTTGGAAAAAATGTTTTTTCCATTTTCCCAGCCTAACACTAAAAAAATTAGTAAAACATCTGTGGGGTTGATATACTCACTATACCTTTGGAAATATTCCTTAAAGGGTATAGTTTACAATATGAGGCCTTTTTAGGAGTGTTTATTAGGTTTTACTACCTTAGGGTGTCCGCAAACCTGTAATGGCTGGAAAATTGATGTTGAGTTTCATTTACCTCGTCACATCTACCATATTCCAGTGAATAATGGATAAAAATTGAAAATCTGAAATTTTGAAATTTCACCTCCACTTTGCTTAATTTCTGTTAACAAACTTCCTAAACACTGTCTTAGATACTTTAAGGGGTGTAGTTTCTTAGATGGAGTCATTTATGGGGTATTTAACATATAGATCCCTCAAAGCCACGTCAGAACTGGACTGGTCCCTAAAAAGATCTATGTTGCAAAAATTGAAAAATTGCTACCACATTTCTAAAAAAAATGACATGCCAACCTACAGTAGACATATGGTAGAAGCTAGATATAAATTATTTTGAGTGGAATAACTATCTGTCTTATACGCAGAAAATTTTGAAGCTTGAAAATGGCAAATTTTTCCAAATTTTCACAATATTTTGATATTTTTCACAAATAAACAAGGATTGTATGGACCAATTCTTTTTACTAACTTAAAGCACAATTTTTCATTAGAAAAAATTCTCACATAAAGTGGCACATGTCAGATTTCAAAACTTTTCAACTTTTGTCAGGAAGGTCAAAACTGGCTGCAGTGGTAAAGGGTTAAGGCCCACTATAATAATTCTTCCCCAACGTGTGTTTCTAGTAGATGAACAGCTTAAATGGAATTTTCTACTTGCAAGAGCTTATGCTCATCGCTACCAATAGGGATTACTTTTTGCAACCATAAATAATAGCAGGGAGGAGATAGCTGAAATGGAATATATGGCACTGAATGACATAATCAAAGTCAGACTGTCTTGTCAACAGTCTACTGATGTGTGATCATTGTTCAGTATATTTATGATTATATTTACCCCTTACAGCCTTCCCAGTGGCAGAACTACCGCCGTAGCAGTCAAAGTGGCTGCTACAGAGACTGCCACCAAAAGGGTGCTGCCGCATCCCACCTCATGGCATTCGGGCCATATGTCTTGAGTGTTCTGGCCCCGGGGCGGGGAATCGCTGGTGCTCTGCCCTGCTAATCAGCCTAGTAGGCCTTAAGCCCTAAACCTACCAGGCATCAGCCCCTGGTGCGGATGTAGGCGACGCAAGAACATCAAATCATCTTACAACCTATTCTTGGCTTCACACAGAGAAGCCAGCCTTTTGCATCTCATATCAGAGGAATGGGGAGCGAGGTAAGTTAATTAATTTTTTTTAATTTACTTTAAGTAGGGTCCAACCACATAACTGGGGTCCACCTACAACCTACTTACTGAGGCCCATCTACTACGTTCCTAACTGGGGACCATCTACTACCTACCTAACTAGGGCCCATCTACAACCTACATAATTGGGGCCCATTTACCTACCTGGAGCCCACCTACAACCTACGTAACTGTGGCCCTGCTGCCACCTACATACCTGGACCCTACCTACAACCTACCCAACTTGGGCCCATCTACCAACCTGGGACTCACCTACATAGCTGAGGCCCACCTACCTTCCTGTGGCCCACTTACTACCTACCTAACCAAGGCCCACCTACCACCTACCTACCTGGGGCCTGCCCACTTACCTGGGGCCTACTTATCTACCTGTGGCCTATCTACTTGCCTAACTGGGGCCTACCTACCTACCTACCTTCTTGGGGTCTACCTACCTAACTTGGGCTACCTACCTTGGGCCTACCGAACTAACTACCTGGAGCCTACCAATCTGCCTACCCACCAAACTGCCTGGGGCCTGCCTACCTACCTAGGGCACACCAACTTATGTTATGTAGGTCTGCCTAACTATATAGGACCTACCTACTGACCTGGGGCCTTGTCCATTTACCTATCTACCTAGGACCTTGCCTACCTACTTACCTGGTAAAATAATTATGAGGTTACAGGCCACAGCTGTAGCACAATCTTCAGGAGGTATTAGTCATCTTTTCCTCACCACCTACCTAGGAGACTTTGCCTCTAAGCTGTGGCCTGTACCCACTCTCTCACCCATCAGAAGTTTGTTTAGTGGCGAGAGTCTGTGAGGGAGATGCTGGAAAAGTAAGGATTCTGAGATTTTTCTGTGCAATCTGCAA
This sequence comes from Phyllomedusa bahiana, assembly GCA_025379985.1. Classification (NCBI taxonomy): domain Eukaryota; kingdom Metazoa; phylum Chordata; class Amphibia; order Anura; family Hylidae; genus Phyllomedusa; species Phyllomedusa bahiana. Next base: position 57,447 of record JAODAL010025262.1, read on the forward strand.
AGACAAGTGGTGGCCAGATGTCATCATGGAGGTCAGGATCCGATGCAGAAGAAAAGAGAAAGTGAATGACTCATCGGAGAAAACGTCATCTGTACGTCACTGGATGTAACTGCACTGTAATCACTTATATGTCTTCAGAACTGGTAGTAACCACTATATGAGCACTGTATGGTGGTAATATGCAGTCTGTAGAGCCTGTGTACAACTGGTACTGGTGTCTACCACTATATAGTTATTGTATGGAGGTAATATACAGTCTGCAGAACCTGTATACACTGGTAATTACCACTATATGGTTATTGTATGGGTGGTAATATTGGTCTTTGTATACTGATCTTTATTCAATAGTATAGGTGTATTATTAAGTCACTATGTGGTGGTACTTTGTGGTCGTGTTCTGGCGGTATAACCAGGTCCTTATGTTGTAGTATATTTAGGAATGTTGGTTTAGTTGGTATGGTAATGTACTTGCTCCTTATTTTATCTAGTAACTGCATGACTATTATAAAGAGGTACTGGTAAATTTTTGTGGTTGGGGGAGAGGCTGGCAGAGGAGACCCCATCTAAAAGTATTCTATGGAACCCAGGATTCTCTAGTTATTCCCCTGAACCTGCCCACAAACTAAAAACAACTGTGACTCTGCAAGACCGTTACTAAACATTCTTAAAATAGTCTGCTGTTGCATGGAGATTGTACAGTTTTAGAAGTGGAGAATCAGCTGTCAGCAGCAGCTAGACTCTTCAGAGATATGGCAGAAATAATTTTCCTTCCTCACAATATTATTATTATTTATTTTAAAGCGCCATTAATTCCAGTGCACTGTAGATTTGAAGGGGGTTGCATATATAACCTAGGTCCAAACAAAGTACAATGCCAACACTAAATGACTAACAAATGGTCCAGAGGGAGAGCGGATCCTGCCCATGAAGGCCTACAATCTATAAGGACGGAGAATTGAGACAGAAGGCAAGGGACAGACATGTTTTGTCGTCATATAGGGGCAGCAGGGTTATTGTAGGTTATAGGCTATCCTGAAGAGATAGGTTTTCAGGTTGATTTTGAAACTAGTGAAGGTGGAGGAGAGTCTAAGGTTTTGGGGTAATAAGTTCCAGAGTATGGAGGAAGCACAGGAGAAATCTTGGAGATGGTTGTGTGAGAATTTGACATGGATAGAGCAGAGAAGAAGGTCCTGTAAGGAGCCGAGACTGCGTGAGGGATGTATCTGGAGATCAAGACAAATATGTATGGAGGGGGTGGGGGTACCAGTCTGTTGCTGTAACCAAAAGAATTTCCAGTGAACAGACCAGTCATCCTTGAATTTCTGTATTAGACAATGCAGATTTTCAGACAGACCCTCAGAGGACACTTCCTTTGGAAGGTGAATTCTAAAATTATACTTGCTACAGCCGCATGATTATGCTGCTAAAAGAGATGCTAGGAAAGCTTGTGATTCAGAATATAAATATATTTCCCTTAGTCCTTTTCCTTAGACACAAGGTTGCCTTTCCTTTTT